>WNWK01054083.1:0-11669 GCA_009830355.1 Cherax destructor | reverse complement strand
ATTTCTGTGTGGTTGTTTTGTGGTGTGATTGCCTGAGTGTTTGTGTGGGGGTGGAGGGAGGAAGAGGAGAAACTGAAGACAGTGGGGAAATGGAAGAGAGGTGGGGAGGAGGAAAGAGGGGGGATTATGAGGAGAGAGTGAAGGGGGGAAAAACAGAGGTGGAGAGAGAATGGGAGAGGGAGAGGGGGAGGAGGTGGGTGAGAGAGGGGGTTCAGGGAAGGGAGTGGGGGAGAGGTGGGTGGAGGGAGCAGGGGGAAAGAGTGTGTGTGGGCCTGTGTGTGTGTGTTAGTTTTGTGTGTGTATGTGTATGTGTGTGGGTGATAGTTTTGTGTGTGTGTGTGTGTGTGTGTGTGTGTGCACGTTAGTTTTGTGTGTGTGTTAGTTTTGTGTGTGTGTTAGTTTTGTGTGTGTGTGTGTGTGTGTGTGTGTGTGTGTGTGTGTAGTTTTGTGTGTGTGTGTGTTAGTTTTTTTTTTTTTGTGTGTGTGTATGTATGTGTGTGTGTATGTATGTTTGTGTGTGTATGTATGTGTGAATAGTAGTGGTGAAATTGTGTGTTATGGTGTATGGGTGTGTATGTTGAGTTTGCGAGTGACACGTTGTCTGCAGTGCTTCTCTACCATGTGCGTGTGTGTGTGTGTGTGTATGTATATATGTGTGTGTATGTGTAATTTGTTCATGATTGTAACTATATATGATCTGATTATGATTCATTACCTTTGTAACTTGTTATGATTGTGACCAGCTCTACCTGGAGCTCATTACCTTTGTAACTTGTCATGATTGTGACCAGATCTAGTTCATTACAGCTGTAACTTGTTCAGCTTTCAAAACTTTGGAGTCCAGTCAATGGACCAATTATGTACCTCTGTAATCTTTTGACTACCGCCCACAGGATGGGTATGGGGTGCATAATAAAGATATTAAACTATTAAACTAAGTAATCTAAAGTTACCAGACGGTTCCTGAAGGTGCCAGAGCTTGCTACCACCTGCAGCTCCCAAGAATGCCATTCCCACGAGCCCCCCTGGGGCGGGGAAGGTGCCAGAGCCAGAGCTTGCTATCACCTGCAGCTCACAAGAATGCCATTCCCACGAGCCCCCCTGGGGTGGGGAAGATGGCAGACCAGAGGCCTAGCTTCTCCCTACGAGCCCCGTGAGGGAGGGGAATGTGGCTAGGCCTGGGGGACAGTTGGTTTCAGAAGATGAGGAGGTACTTGAACCTCCTCTCATGGGAAACATTAGTCAGATACTCCCAGGAGAGGGAGCCAAGGCCGGGTCACCATCTGGAAAAGACCCGGACCAGGAGAGTACCGGCTGATGAAGAGCAAGAACAATACGCCAAATAAGAACGATCCAAAATGGATGAATAGGAAATTTATCACATATTAGGAGAGAAAATGAGCATCAAAAGAGGAGAGGTAAATCTTATTCTTCTTGATTCGCCGGTACTCTCCCGGTCTGGGCCTTTTCCAAGTGGTGGCCCGGCCTTGGCTCCCTTTCTCGGGAGTACCTCCTCATCGTTGCAACTGTCCCCAGGCCTAGCCACATTCCCCGCCCTCACGGGGCTCGTAGGGAGAAACTAGGCCTCTCTGGTCTGCCATCTTCCCCGCCCCACGGCTGCAGATGGTAGCAAGCTCTGGCGCAAGCACCTACCCTGCCCTAGACGGGCTGGGCATGGTGTCTCATCTCCTAATCTTATTGTCCAATATGTTCCTTTTAAAAGAGAAGTGAAATGGGATTAGAAAGGCTAAACGCGACTATGAAATTAAGGTTACTAATGAATCAAAGGCTAATCCAAAAGGGTTCTTTCAAGTGTATAGGACAAAAGTCAGGGAAAAAATAGGACCTCTTAGAATTGGGAATGGACATCTGACTGATAATGAACTGGAAATTTGTTCTATATTTAATGATTATTCTTTTGTCAGTTTTTACATAAGATACCTGGAGAGAGTTCCAGGGGTCAACGCCTCTGCGGCTCGGTCTGTGACCAGGCCTCATGTTGGATCAGAGCCTGATCAACCAGGCTGTTACTGCTGGCCACACGCAGTCCAACGTACGAACCACAGCCTGGCTGGTCAGGTACCGACTTTAGGTGCCTGTCCAGTGCCTGCTTGAAGACAGCCAGGGGTTTGTTGGTAATCCCCCTGATGTATGCTGGGAGGCAGTTGAACAGTCTTGGGCCCCTGACACTTATTGTGTTGCCTCTCAACGTGCTAGTGGCACCCCTGCTTTTCGTTGGGGGGATGTTACATCGCCTGCCGAGTCTTTTGCTTTCGTAGGGAGTGACTCTCGTGTGCAAGTTTGGTACTAATCCCTCGTGAATTTTCCACGTGTATATAATAATGTATCTCTCCCGCCTGTGTTCTAGGGAGTACAGGTTTAGGAACTTCAAGCGTTCCCAGTAGTTGAGGTGGTTTATCGCACTTATGCGTGCGGTGAAGGTTCTCTGCACATTTTCTAGGTCAGCAATTTCACCTGCATTGAAAGGTGCAGTTAGTGTGCAGCAATATTCCAGCCTAGATAGAACAAGCGACCTGAAAAGTGTCAACATGGGCTTGGCATCCCTGGTTTTGAAGGTTTTCATCATCCATCCTGTCATTTTTCTAGCTGATGCGATTGCTACGTGTGTTATGGTCCTTGAAGGTGAGATCCTCTGACATGATCACTCCCAGGCCTTTGACATTAGTTTTTCGCTCTATTGTGTGAATGGAATTTGTTTTGTACTCTGATGAGATTTTAATTTCCTCACGTTTTCCATATCTGAGTAATTGAAATTTCTCTCGTCATTGAACTTCATATTGTTTTCTGCAGCGCATTTAAAGATTTGGTTTATCTTCAACTGAATTTTATTGACTTAAGAAGACTCAGGGAGATTGACACCAGTCAGTCCATCTATCATCATTCTATCATGCAGGAGGAGCCACATGTCTATGGTGCATTCAACAAAATAAGCAGACTTTTGGATGTCACCACCGCCCGCCTCTGGCTGGGTTACAAGTATCTTTGGCAGGTTAAATCACCACCACCAGATGTAGACCAAACAAAATGTAAACTTTGTCAGTTGGATTATTGTCACACCCTGCGTCATTATGTACTGGAGTGCGACAAAATTAATGAATTCAGAGAACTCACTCAGAAATGTTCAAGATATGTCAAAGTATTTTATCCACAGTGGTATATTACAGACCATTCTGGAAAAATACCCTGACTTTGCTCCCTGTAAATAAAGCATTGCCACGTGTGTGTGTGTGTGTGTGCGTGTTGATTGCCATTTTGTCCTATGCACATGTCGATTGAAGGCTGGGCCTGTTGTGTGTGCGTGTGTGTGTATGTATATATGTGTGTGTATGTGTATGTGTGTATGTGTATATGTAAGTGTGTATGTATATGTGTGTGTGTGACCCAACAATAAAATTTGCACCAAGAACTCATTACAGTTGTGACCGGGTGTAGACTAGTGAATTGTTCATTGCGTTATAATTTGTTCATGATTGTAACCATGTATAAACGTAAGTAAGTAAATTTACTTACATGTTTCATTACCTTTGTAACTTGTGAGTTCATTACCTTTGTAGCTTGTTAGTTCATTACCTTTGTAACTTGCTCAGCTATCAAAACTTTGGGGTCCAGTCCCTGGACCCATTATGTACCTCTGTAATCTTTTGACTACCGCCCACAGGATGGGTATGGGGTGCATAATAAACATATCAAACTGAACAACTGTCTGCTTGGAGTCTTGCAGTGTCTTCAACGGTGGACACTGTCATACAGATTCGGGTGTCATCTGCAAAGGAAGACACGGCACTGTGGCTTATATCCCTGTCTATGTCCGATATGAGGATGAGGAACAGGATGGGAGCGAGTACTGTGCCTTGTGGAACAGAGCTTTGGTTAAATTAGACACATATGCAACACTTGGGTATCTTTATTGAGGAAAACGTTTCGCCACACAGTGGCTTCATCAGTCCAATACAAAGTAGAAAGTTGAAAGGAGAGGAGGAGTTTGAGGTAATCAGTCCCTCGGCCTGGAGTCAATGTGTTCAGTCCATCAATCTTGAAGCAGGCCGAGGGACTGATTAACTCAAACTCCTCCTCTCCTTTCAACTTTCTACATTGTATATGACTGATGAAGCCACTTTGTGGCGAAACGTTTTCCTCAGTAAAGATACCCAAGTGTTCCATATGTGTCTAATTTAACAACTTGTCGGTGCTTTGAACTATTCATCTACAACAGAGCTTTTCACTGTAGCTGCATCAGACTTAACTCTGTTGACTACTACTCTTTGTGTTCTACATGTTAGGAAATTATAGATCCATCTACCAACTTTTCCTGTTATTCCTGTTATTCCAATGGAAATAAGTCACTCTGACTTTTTAGGTTATCCTGGGTTCTCTACACATATGCTGCTATGTATGATAATCTATGTAAATGTATTTGTGTATACCTGAATAAACGTACTTACTTACTTACTTATCACGCATTTTGTGTGCTATTACACCATGGTCACACTTGTCAAAGGCTTTTGCAAAGTCTGTGTTAAAACTAAAGGAATCTTATAGGAATCAAGAGACACGGGAAGAACTAAGAGCCATAAATGAAATTGAAAGAAACCCTAAGTATTTCTTTTCCTATGCAAAATCAAAGTCGAGAACAACAACCAGTATTGGGCCCCTACTTAAACCGGATGGGTCCTACACAGATGACAGCAAGGAAATGAGTGAGTTACTTAAATCCCAGTATGACTCAGTCTTTAGCGAGCCACTAACCAGACTGAAAATCGAAAACCTAAATGATTTTTTTATGAGAGTGCCACAGAACTTGGCAGACGCATGCCTTTCTGACATCATCACGACGCCAAATGACTTCGAAAAGGCAATAAATGACATGCCCATGCACTCCGCTCCAGGCCCAGACTCATGGAACTCCGTGATACAGGGATTTCTTCGCTTGCCTATTCCTTGGGCACGACCTACTTCCACATTGAACAAATGTGACACCTCCTACAACTGCTGCACTCTCCTGTCTACAGTATATAAGCTTCCTCCGCTCATATGCTGTTATTCTATTCAAGATTGATGGACTGACAACATCGACTCAAGATTGAGGGACTGACAACCTCACACTCCTCCTGTTCTTCACGATTCTCCTTTGTATGGACTGATGAAGCCACTGTGTGGCGAAACGTTTCCTCAATAAAGATACCCAAGTGTTGCATATGTGTCTAATTTACCAACTCGTCGGTTCTCTGAACCATTCATTCACAAATCTTTAAATGGGCTGCAGAAAACAATATGAAGTTCAATGATGAGAAATTTCAATTACTCAGATACGGAAAACGTGAGGAAATTAAAATATCATCGGAGTACAAAACTAATTCCAACCACACAATAGAGCGAAAAACTAATGTCAAATACCTGGGAGTGATCATGTCAGACGATCTCACCTTCAAGGACCATAACACCGTAGCAATCACATCTGCTAGAAAAATGACAGGATATATAATGAAAACCTTCAAAACCAGGGATGCCAAGCCCATGTTGACACTTTACAGATCGCTTGTTCTATCTAGGCTGGAATATTGCTGCACACTAACTGTACCTTTCAAGGCGGGTAAAATTGCTGACCTTGAAAATGTGCAGAGAACCTTCACGGCACGTATAACTGCGATAAACCACCTCAATTACTGGGAACGCTTGAAGTTCCTAAACCTGTACTCTCTAGAACGCAGGCGGGAGAGATAAATTATTATATACATGTGGAAAATTCTCGAGGGATTAGTACCAAACTTGCACACGAGAGTCACTCCCTACAAAAGCAAAAGACTCAGCAGGCGATGTAACATCCCCCCAATGAAAAGCAGGGGTGCCACTAGCACGTTGAAGGATAACACAATACGTGTCAGGGGCCCAAGATTGTTCAACTGCCTCTCAGCATACATCAGGGGGATTACCAACAAACCCTTGGCTGTCTTCAAGCAGGCACTGGACAGGCACCTAAAGTCGGTACCTGACCAGCCAGGCTGTGGTTCGTATGTTGGACTGCGTGCAGCCAGCAGTAACAGCCTGGTTGATCAGGCTCTGGTCCAACATGAGGCCTGGTCACAGACCGGGCTGCAGGGGCGTTGACCTTTGGAATTCTCTCCAGGTAAACTCCAGGTTAGGTGGTATGCCTGGCAATATAAGTTATAGCACTGTCTTTCCTGAACTGATGAGTGGCACATTTCAGGGTGGAAAAGTTTACAGGACGGGAGGTTGCATTTTCCTGTTTTCATATGGCCACGGCATTTTCTGGGGTGATCATAATTGCATGTCCAATCTGATTTCCCAGATATTCCATGCCTGCAGATACCAAGTGCATAATAGTCACACAGGCCTGGTTTCCGTTTGCCCTGTTTTTTTGTGACTGTTCCCTATTGTATTCCCTATTGGTGGGTGTGTTCCTGTCTCATTTCTATCTTCGGCACTAGTGCTAACAATGGAGCCTTCATCAGTTTCTGGTAATTTATCTTCAGTATTTCCCGGGGCATCCCCCTGTTTACTATCTACCGTGGTATTGCTAGTTTGTAACATTGGTTTTTGTGTGTCCTTGTCTACACCTGTTTCCCCACTGGACCTCCTGTCCCTCTTCAGGTCACCATCATTTATTTCTCCATTCTTACAGTTACTGTCACCAGGGCACCATCTGTACCAAGGGCGATAGCACCATCTGGCCTAGATTTTTTACTTTCCCAACTGTTATAGAGTGCTGTCATATTTTTTTATGAAGTCCGATTTGATGTCATCTTTTAACATCAATGTGATTCTATTCCACAGTTCGGTCTCATTTGGGCATACCCAAAAACACTTCCCTGGTTTAATATCTCATGTAGTTGATTCCTGAATGCTAGCACAAGGGGCGTGGCTCCATTTACCACAGAAGTTGCATGTAATCCATCCAGTGCAATGTTTGTTTGTTTGGTTTTGCATATTACACAGGATTTCACGATTGATTTTGTTGGTTGTTTTACTGTATATTCTACAAATAGCTTTCCAGAAGTGGTGATCCGTCTATTTGTATTGTATCTATTTTATTTGCATGTGTAAGTGTTTGGACAATCTTACTGCTTTAAGTTACTGTTATTGTTTGGGTGTTTGATAAGGCCACCTAAAACCCCGTCCGCTTATTGAATCCGGACGAGGATACCAGTTTTGAATCCGGTCATTGGTTCCCTTATTTCTTGGATCTGACGCAATCCAGTATCACTTATTTAATGGATCCTGTAGGGATATTTTGGGTTACTCGAGACAGACCACTGGAAGATGATTAAATAGAGTAATAATGATCAGTTTGATACAAAAAGTATAACCTGCATGTTGGAGAAAAAAATCCGGTGCTTCTGGCAGCTCCTACTATGATGGACGGCTGTACCTCTGGAACCTTGGTTTACCTCTGGCACCCTGTTTACTTCTGGCACCCTGGTTAACCTCACCCTGGTTTACCACCTGGGGTTTTAGGCACTTATGGATCACTGTACTACTGGGTTTAGTTTTTCTAGTACTTTTCTACTTCCACCACAAACTGCTGTTTTTCACTATGTTGACTAGATGATATACGGTCTTATGTTGTTGAAATCGTTCACTGACAACTCACAACTCGACACTGTTTATCATATTTTTTCGAGCTGGACAATTTACATATTTTCTCGAGATTGTACAGAGAACCTTCACGGCACGCATAACTGCGATAAACCACCTCAATTACTGGGAACGCTTGAAGTTTCTAAACCTGTACTTCCTAGAACGCAGGCGGGAGAGATACATTGTTATATACACGTGGAAAATTCTCGAGGGATTAGTACCAAACTTACACACGAAAATTACTCCCTACGAAAGTAAAAGACTCGGCAGGCGATGTAACATCCCCCCAATGAAGAGCAGGGGTGCCACTAGCACTTTGAGGGACAACACAATAAGTGTCAGGGGCCCAAGATTGTTCAACTGCCTCCCAGCATACATAAGGGGGATTACCAACAAACCCCTGGCTGTCTTCAAGCAGGCACTGGACAGGCACCTAAAGTCGGTACCTGACCAGCCAGGCTGTGGCTCGTACGTTGGACTGCATGCGGCCAGCAGTAACAGCCTGGTTGATCAGGCTCTGGTCCAACATGAGGCCTGGTCACAGACCGGGCCGCGGGGGCGTTGACCCCTGGAATTCTCTCCAGGTAAACTCTCCAGGTATTCGTATTTCGATAGAAATTCTTTTATATCAATGTAATCACTAGATTTTGGTCAGGTACACTAGCAGATTAAAATTATCAATACAGCTGACCTGCGTGGTAAGGACCCGACGACCGCTGGCAACTGATTTCAAACACGAAACTCGTTAGGCCTAACACTTCAATTTAACATTTATTAACTTATCTGTATACTACGGCACCACTGTGATATTCACTATAACAGTTATATCTACACCTTATTTTCAGGGAGACTTTCTTTCCTCTGACAAATATTTGTTCTCTTTTGTTATTTCACATGAACTTAGGCCTAAGTTCCCCTCTGGGAGTATGGCTCTGCTGTGTTCTTGCACACTAATTCCCTTTTTTTGGACTCGGTATAACTGTTTTCTGCCTGATTAGTTCCGAGCACTGGAGGAATGTACCTTATAAGATCACTGGCACAGTTTTAAAGTTCTAGCACGTTAAAGAGACCGCGAAAAACACGAAAAAACACGGAGCAAGGCGGACACGGCGGCTATCCTCCACACAAAATTGATTAACAATTAACAATTATTAAGTTCCTGAAGAATTCAAATTAACTAATATTACTGTCACGAGGGACATAGTTATCAAACAGATATCAATCAATCAAATAAGACTAGAGCTGCGGTAAGATGGGGAGGAAGAAGGAAGGGGGAGGATTGGAATACTGGAAAAGGATGGGATGGTGGAGGAGAGATGGATGGAGTGGTGTGGTGGTGGAGGAGAGATGGATGGAGGTGGTGGTGGTGGAGGAGAGATGGATGGAGGTGGTGGTGGTGGTGGAGGCTGCTGAGTGGCTTGCAGGATCTTGGTGGTTGTAGACTGAAGCTTGGCTATTGCAGCATAAGTTGGAGAGTTGCCTGGTGTCTTCTTAAGGTCTTCCTTTAACTTCTTGGAAAGGATCTCCTTACGAACAGGACATTTGGCTGCCAGAGTATGGTGATCACTCTTACAGTTGATGCAGGTAGCAGCAGTAGTGGAGGTGCAGGAACGAAAGTCGTGACCTTCAGATCCACAGGTGGAACATATCTTCTTGTTATTCACATGACATTCATTGGTAGAGTGACCATAAGAGAAACATGTCCAACAGGGTGAAATATGCTGGAAGCGTTCTGGTTCAAGCTGACTGGGGTTTATATAGTAGTAGGAAACAGCCAGACCATCTGACAGAGCTCTGGCAGCCATGTTCACGTCTATAAACGTGATCTTCAGCATCGATGAAGCATTGGGGATCTTCATTACACCTAACGTGGCCCAATCGTTCAGATCTTCGATCGACTGCTTAAGTTTCTCGGTGGACATGGAGGTGATTAAGTAAGTTAGTAAGTAAGTTTATTCAGGTATACACAAATACAGTTACATAGATTATCATACATAGCAGCATATACGTAGAAAACCTAATATAACCCAAGAAAAGTCAGACAGAGTCGCTTCATAAACACTGATCGTTTCGCTCGTATGAATGGTGGACAAATTAGACACATATGCAACACTTGGGTATCTTTACTGAGGAAACGTTTCGACACACAGTGGCTTCATCAGTCCAATACAAATGCATATGTGCCTAATTTGTCAACCTGTCGGTTCTCTGAACCCTTCATCTACATCCTGTTTGACACAGCAACATCTTGGGATCTTGATACAAACGAATTCTTCAACACTTGTCCAACCTTTGGACGAAGACCTACTTCAACTAGTGGATGGTACCACTATGACCCCGCCTCCTCCTGCTTCACCTCACCTGACTACAGTATATAAGCAACTTATATTACCCTATGCTGTACGTACTTCAAGATTGATGGACTGAACACATCGACTCCAAGCCGAGGGACTGATTACCTCAAACTCCTCCTCTCCTTATTACTTTCTACTTTGTATTGACTGATGAAGCCACTGTGTGCGAAACGTTTCCTCACTAAAGATACCCAAGTGTTGCATATGTGTCTAATTTGTCAACTTGTCGGTTCTCTGAACCATTCATCTACATCCTGTATGAATGGTGACGTGGAGAGAACAAAGCCTTGGTCATCAAGGGTTGTCATAGCAGGTGGTGAAAGGACTTTTTCTGCTTCCTCGTCGTTGATGAAGGTGACGTAAGGCTTCTTTTAGAGTTGCAATACCCGAGAATTTTAACTGCAAACTGCTTTTTAGGGCAGTTGCGAGGGCAAGTTTGGAGGCATCGGTGATAGAAGAGTTTTAGCCTTGATCTTTACCCGATGAGCCATCCTGGATGCAGTTATAGGTTCCTCCCAATGGGGATCGTAGGGAGACTGAACGAGTCGAGCTGCTATGACCTGCCTGAGCAAGAGTCAGGAGCAGAATCTTTGTATTTGTATATCTGTATCTGTATCGAAACAGATAGATAAACTGAGACAAAACAAGTCTCCGGGACCCGACGAGATGTAATATCCCCCCACTGAAAAGCAGGGGAGCCACTAGTATGCTAAGAGACAACACAGTAAGTGTCAGGGCCCCAAGACTGTTCAACTGCCTCCCAGCATACATAAGCGGAATTACTAATAGTCCCTGGCTGTCTTCAAGAAGCTGGACAGATACCTAAACTCAGTACCTGACCAGTTGATCTCAGTGAGACCAGCAGTAAGAGCTTGATTGATCAGGCCCTTATTCACCACGAGGACTAGTCACGGACCAAACCGCGGGCGTTGACCGAAATCCCCTTCGTGCTTAATTCAGCAGACCCTCTAGCTGTCCACAAGGAAAAAAGTGGATAAGGATGTTGGGTCGTGACGGTCTTCAGGTAAACTACGTAGCGATGCGTCTTACGAGGCTTGAGACCTTATCCGAATTATACAAAAATATATATAATTATAACCCTTAATTTAAGGGTTTAAAAATAAACTTGTGAAATGGTAAATATAGTGGTGTTGAAAAGGAATTCTTTTAATATATTTCAATAACAAATTATTTTTAGAAACATAGGCAAAATGTATGTAAATTTTAAAACAAATATTAATAAAAATGATTTTAATTAGAAAATTTTAGTAATTATTTAACATTGTTAAAGATTTTATTAATAATTTATAAATTAAAATAAAAAAATGTAAAAAAATTTGGGTAACTATAATATTTTTTTTCCCGCAAAGTAAGAAAGGGATGGTTTTGTAATAAGAGACGATGCTAGATCCAGTAACAAAGGTAAGAGTCGGTGCAGACACAGCAACAAAGGTAAGAGTCGGTGCTAAACCAAAGTAACAAAAGGGAAGAGTCGGTGCTAGACACAGCAACAAAGGTAAGAGTCGGTGCTAGACACAGCAACAAAGGTAAGAGTCGTGCTAAACCTAGTAACAAAGGTAAGAGTCGGTGCAGACACAGCAACAAAGGTAAGAGTCAGGCTAGACACAGCAACAAAGGTAAGAGTCGGTGCTAGACACAGCAACAAGGTAAGAGTCGGTGCTAGACAACAACAAAGGT
>WNWK01054082.1:0-11670 GCA_009830355.1 Cherax destructor | reverse complement strand
TTTAGTTTTTATTACTAAAACATACTGGTAGGAGTAAGCAATTGTACTGTATTAAAAACACATTTCATACCTGGTAGTGGGTATGCCTCATCCAGGTAGTGTACTAAGTAACGTGTCTCTGGCTGTTGTTGTGTATCTTCACTGTTATCTGGGGTTTGTATACACTTGTCCAGTACACGTCTAACTAAATCTGGATAATCCTTCACAAGCAAAATCAAATTCTTGTTCTTCACCTTCTTCTCTAAAATTCCTTCTTCAGGTTTGAAGGCATCTTCCCAGAAGCAACTGTCTATGATAATTTCCATCATTTGTCTGTAATTAAAGACCATAGTTAGTTAGTTTAGTTAGTTCAGACTCTCAGGTAAGGACCCACTAGGGGCGAGGGGGAAGTGGGGACAGAAGAAGAATAGCCGGTGAGAGGAAGAGCTGAAGTAGAAGAGAAAGAGTCAGGACTAAACCCAACAGTCTAACTACGAGTTATGAATAAAGACCATAGTCAAATTAAGAATTAGACTTGTGCTATTACTATTATCAAAAATGATAAGTTTTGCTATGTTAAAGTAAAAATAAATATTCAAATTCATTATATACTTTTAATAAGGTGATAACTAGTAATAATTCTTAAAATTTGTAAACTCTACATTTTACAAGCAAAGTTCTGCACTGTCTTATTTTTCCCTTGTATAATACCTTCACCAAACTAATTTTTTTTACATTCTACAAATTTTGTGGAATGATTTTTTCCTATTGAAAATTTGTGTATGCAATAATTTCGCCAAAATCATTCTGAACATAACGAAAAAAAATATATTTCATTGTGTTTGTTTATTATTAAATTAATGTTAACGTATCTAGAATATATTTAGTTGGGTTAGGCTAAATTAAATTGCGCTTGTTGTAATAAGGTTAGGTAGGTTTTCAAAGTTTCTCTTGGTACAAAATTATAAATTCTTACATTAACATAATTGAAAAAAATATATCTTTAAACGTATAAGAGAAAATTTTAGAAAGGACTTAATTTTAGATGAGTTCTTGCTAATTGACCAGTTTTACCTAATCGGCACGACATATATATATATATATATATATATATATATATATATATATATATATATATATATATATATATATATATATATGATGAGAGACGAAGAGACACCAGCAATTGAGGTGGTCTACCGCAGCCACGGTAACTATTATGTACCTATTCAATGACTTTATATGCATCTGAATGTGGACATAGAATTATAAGGAACTACAGAAATAAAACCAGAACTAAGAGTCATGTCAAGAATGTTGTGTATAAAAGTCGATTCAACAAGAACTGAAAACTGGAATAAGGATAAATATATCTACACACAGTGGTACGAACAAGTATTCTCCTTTCTCTCTTATGCTTCTCGATTTTGAAATTTAATTTCTTCGCAGTTTTTGGTGACCATATTTAATGAAGAATACTGACAAAATAAAGAATGGTTCTAGACATTTTGTGTTAAGTATAACACTGTACACAGTAGGAATATTAAATAATTTTATAAGAGACGGCATATTTAGCCTAGTAAGGCAAAGATTGAGAGGTGACTTATTACATGTAAAATGGTCGAAACACACGAAATTTATTTTACTCCTGACAATTACATATAGTATACAACAAAGACCTAGTAAAAATTAGGCTTGGGATAAGAACATAAGAACATAAGAAAGGAGGAACACTGCAGCAGGCCTGTTGGCCCATACTAGGCAGGTCCTTCACAATCCGTCCCACTAACAGAATATTTGCTCAACCCACTTTTCAATGCTACCCAAGAAATAAGCTTTGACAATTTTACCCACTCATGCGCGAGACCCACTCAAATCCATCCCTCCACTCATGAATTTATCCAACCTAAATTTGAAACTACCCAAGGTCCTAGCTTCAATAACCCTACTAGGCAGACTGTTCCACTCATCAACTACCCTATTTCCAAACCAATACTTTCCTATATCCTTTCTAAATCTAAACTTATCTAACTTGAATCCATTATTTCGGGTCCTCTCTTGGAGAGATATCCTCAAGACCTTATTTATATCCCCTTTGTTAATACCCATTTTCCACTTGTATACCTCGATCATGTCTCCCCTCATTCTTCGTCTTACAAGTGAATGTAATTTAAGGGTCTTCAATCTTTCTTCGTAAGGAAGATTTCTAATGCTATGTATTAATTTAGTCATTCTACGCTGAATGTTTTCTAACGAATTTATGTCCATTCTGTAATATGGAGACCAAAACTGTGCTGCGTAATCTAGGTGAGGCCTTACTAATGATGTATAAAGCTGTAATATAACCTCTGGACTTCTGTTGCTAACACTTCTTGATATAAATCCCAGTAATCTATTTGCCTTATTACGTACGCTTAGGCATTGCTGTCTTGGTTTAAGGTTGCTGCTTACCATCACCCCCAAGTCCTTCTCGCAATCTGTATGGCTAAGTTCTACGTTATTTAACTTATAAGTGCTTGGGTTATGGACACTCCCGAGCTTCAGAACCTTGCATTTATCTACATTGAACTGCATCTGCCACTTTTCTGACCACGAATTAAGTTTGTCTAAATCTTCCTGAAGTTCTATGACATCTATGTTTGAATCAATTATCCTACCTATCTTCGTGTCGTCGGCGAATTTGCTCATAAGAACATAAGAACATAAGAAAGGAGGAACACTGCAGCAGGCCTGTTGGCCCATTCTAGGCAGGTCCTTCACATTCCATCCCACTAACAGAATATTTGTTCAACCTAATTTTCAATGCTACCCAAGAAATAAGCTTTGATAATTTTATTTACTCATGTGCAATTCCCACTCAAATCCAACCTCTTTCACTCATGAATTTATCCAACCTAAATTTAAAACTACCCAAGGTCCTTGCTTCAATAACCCTACTAGGCAGACTGTTCCACTCATCAACTACCCTATTTCCAAACCAATACTTTCCTATATCCTTTCTAAATCTAAACTTATCTAACTTGAATCCATTATTGCGGGTTCTCTCTTGGAGAGATACCCTCAAGACCTTATTTATATCCCCTTTGTTAATACCCATTTTCCACTTGTATACCTCGATCATGTCTCCCTCATTCTACGTCTTACAAGTGAATGTAATTTAAGGGTCTTCAATCTTTCTTCGTAAGTAAGATTTCTAATGCTATGTATTAATTTAGTCATTCTACGCTGAATGTTTTCTAACAAATTTATGTCCATTCTGTAATATGGAGACCAGAACTGAGCTGCGTAATCTAGGTGAGGCCTTACTAATGATGTATAAAGCTGTAATATAACCTCTGGACTTCTGTTGCTAACACTTCTTGATATAAATCCCAGTAATCTATTTGCCTTATTACGTACGCTTAGGCATTGCTGTCTTGGTTTAAGGTTGTTGCTTACCATCACCCCCAAGTCCTTCTCGCAATCTGTATGGCTAAGTTCTACGTTATTTAACTTATAAGTGCTTGGGTTATGGACACTCCCGAGCTTTAGAACTTTGCATTTATCTACATTGAACTGCATCTGCCATTTTTCTGACCAGGAATTGAGTTTGTCTAAATCCTCCTGTAGTTCACTGACATCTACGTCTGAATCGATTATCCTACCTATCTTCGTGTCATCAGCGAATTTGCTCATATCACTAGAAATTCCCTCGTCAAGGTCATTTATATATATTATAAACAACAACGGGCCCAAAACCGATCCCTGTGGAACGCCACTTGTTACAGATCCCCACTCAGATTTAACCCCATTAATGCACACCCTCTGCTTCCTATTGGTGAGCCATGACTCGATCCATGAAAACACTTTTCCCCCAATGCCATGAGCAGCCACTTTCTTTAACAGTCTCTGATGTGGTACTCTATCAAAAGCCTTACTAAAATCCAAATAAACAATATCGAATTCTTTATCATGATCAACTGCCTCAAAAGCCTTACTGAAAAAAATTAATAAATTAGTTAGGCAGGAACGGCCCCTGGTGAATCCATGTTGAGTATCATTAATCAAATTATGCCTATCGAGATGGTTTCTTATGTTATCAGCTATAATCGACTCTAATAATTTGCCTACAATTGATGTTAGACTTATTGGGCGGTAATTTGATGGTAACGACTTGTCCCCTGCTTTAAAAATAGGAATTACATTAGCCATCTTCCACGTATCAGACACTACACCTGTTTGAAGAGATAGGTTAAAAATGTTAGTTAAGGGTTCACAGAGTTCAATTTTGCATTCCTTAAGAACCCTTGAAAAAGCTCATCAGGGCCTGGCGATTTATTTTGCTTCAAACGGTCTATCTGTTTGATAACTATTTCGCTAGTGACTGTGATACTACATAATTTATCTTCTTCAGGCCCACTAAAATACCTAATTCTTGGGATATTATTAGTGTCTTCCTGAGTGAAAACCGAGAGAAAATAATTATTAAAAATAGAGCACATTTCATTATCTTTGTCAGTAAGATACCCATAATTATTTTTAAGGGACCTATCTTATCTCTAACTTTTGTTCTATACACCTGGAAAAACTTTTGGGTTAGTTTTCGAATCCTAGCAACTTTAATTTCGTAGTCCCGCTTAGCTTTTCTTATCCCCTTTTTAATGTCCCTCTTAATGTCAATATACTGATTTATAAGATGACCCTCACCTCTTTTGATACGCCTATAAATTCCTTTCTTCTGCCCTAAAAGATATTTGAGCCTATTATTCATCCATTTTGGGTCATTTCTATTCGATCTAATTTCTTTAAATGGGATAAATGTTCTTTGGGCAGCATGTATAGTGTTCAGAAAACTGTCATATTGATAGCTCTCTTCATTACCCCAGTCCACAGATGATAAGTGTTCTCTAAGTCCATTGTAATCTGCTAAGCGAAAATCTGGGACCGTTACTGAGTTATTCCTACTATGAAACTTCCATTCAATGCTAAAGGTAATTGACTTGTGGTCGCTTGAGCCGAGTTCCTCTGTAATTTCTAAATTATTAACAAGGGTTTCCTTGCTTGCCAGAACCAAGTCAAGTAGGTTATTTCCCCTTGTAGGTTCTGTTACAAACTGCTTCAAAAAACAATCCTGAACTACTTCTAAAAAGTCGTTAGATTCTAAATTCCCTGTCAAGAAATTCCAATCAATCTGACTAAAGTTAAAGTCCCCTAGAATTACTACGTTATCGTGCCTTGTGGCCTTAACAATTTCCTCCCAAAGTAGTCTCCCTTGTTCCCTATCTAAGTTTGGAGGACGGTAAATCACTCCTAAAATCAATTTTTCACACCCCTCTGAAAATTCTATCCAGACAGACTCTGTATGTGTTAATGCAGACTTTATACCCGTTTTTATACAACAATTTAAATGATCACGGACATAGAGTGCCACCCCACCCCCCTTCCCGATACTTCTGTCTATAAATTAGACACATATGCAACACTTGGGTATCTTTATTGTGGAAACGTTTCGCCACACAGTGGCTTCATCAGTCCAATACAAAGTAGAAAGGTATAAGGAGAGGAGGAGTTTGAGGTTATCAGTCCCTCGGCCTGGAGTCGATGTGTTCAGTCCATCAATCTTGTTGGAAGTGTAGCAA
This sequence comes from Cherax destructor, assembly GCA_009830355.1. Classification (NCBI taxonomy): domain Eukaryota; kingdom Metazoa; phylum Arthropoda; class Malacostraca; order Decapoda; family Parastacidae; genus Cherax; species Cherax destructor. The sequence goes on along the minus strand of WNWK01054082.1, from coordinate 6,073 downwards.
ACGGCCGTAGAGATGGCTTATATGCTGTAATCAGGTGAGATGCAGCAGTAGGAGGCAGGTCATAGTGGTATCAACCACTAGTCGAAGTAAGTCCTTGTCCAAAGGTTTGGACAAATGTTGAAGAATCCCTTTGTATCAAGAACCCAAGAAGTTGCTGTGTCAGACAGGATGTAGATAAATGGTTCAGAGAACCGACAAGTTGTTAAATTAGACACATATGCAACACTTGGGTATCTTTATTGTGGAAACGTTTCGCCACACAGTGGCTTCATCAGTCCAATACAAAGTAGAAAGGTATAAGGAGAGGAGGAGTTTGAGGTTATCAGTCCCTCGGCCTGGAGTCGATGTGTTCAGTCCATCAATCTTGTTGGAAGTGTAGCAAACGGCCGTAGAGATGGCTTATATGCTGTAATCAGGTGAGATGCAGCAGTAGGAGGCAGGTCATAGTGGTATCAACCACTAGTCGAAGTAAGTCCTTGTCCAAAGGTTTGGACAAATGTTGAAGAATCCCTTTGTATCAAGATTGATGGACTGAACACATCGACTCCAGGCCGAGGGACTGATAACCTCAAACTCCTCCTCTCCTTATACCTTTCTACTTTGTATTGACTGATGAAGCCACTGTGTGGCGAAACGTTTCCACAATAAAGATACCCAAGTGTTGCATATGTGTCTAATTTAACAACTTGTCGGTTCTCTGAACCATTTATCTACATCCTGTCTGACACAGCAACTTCTTGGGTTCTTGATACAAAGGATTCTTCAACATTTGTCCAAACCTTTGGACAAGGACTTATTCGACTAGTGGTTGATACCACTATGACCTGCCTCCTACTGCTGCATCTCACCTGATTACAGCATATAAGCCATCTCTACGGCCGTTTGCTACACTTCCAACAAGATTGATGGACTGAACACATCGACTCCAGGCCGAGGGACTGATAACCTCAAACTCCTCCTCTCCTTATACCTTTCTACTTTGTATTGGACTGATGAAGCCACTGTGTGGCGAAACGTTTCCACAATAAAGATACCCAAGTGTTGCATATGTGTCTAATTTAACAACTTGTCGGTTCTCTGAACCATTTATCTACATACTTCTGTCTACTTGGAACAATTTAAAACCCTGAATGTGACATTCGGCAGGCAAGTCCCGATTTTTCATATTAAACCATGTCTCAGTTATTGCAAAAACATCAATATTACCCGTACTTGCAACTAATCTCAACTCGTCCATCTTATTCCTAGCACTACGACTATTGGTGTAATAAATATTTAAAGACCCTCCTTTCTCTTTACCCTTCCTGCTCATTTCTGTTTTTCCACTATACCTATTACTGTCCTTATCATCTAGTGTCACTAGCTTTCCACTGTCCACCTTTTTCTGCCTATTACTAGTTCTCCTAGAACTTATAATATTACTACACTGGGACTTCACTGTTTTCCCCCCTAAACCCATACCACTAACTATTTCTAGTTTAAAGCCCTAACAGCTCCCTCCACTGCAGTTGCCAGTGCCCCACCCCAGACCTGGATAAGTGAACCCCATCCCTGGCATACATGTCATTTCTGCCATAGAAGAGGTCCCAGTTGTCAATGAATGTTACTGAATTTTCCTTACAGTATTTGTCCAGCCAGCAATTGACACCAATTGCCCTGGACAGCCATTCATTTCAACTCCTCTCCTTGGCAAAATACCACATATGACAGGGTTCCCACCCTTCTTCCTAATTATGTCTATTGCTGACCTAAACCTGCTAGTCAGGTCCTCACTCCTACGTCTGCCAACATCGTTGCCTCCAGCACTGAGACAGATAATAGGATTGCTCCCATTACCTCTCATGATGTCGTCCAGACGGCTAACAATATCCTCCATCCCAGCCCCAGGAAAGCAAACCCTCTGTCTCCTACTCCTATCATTCAAACAGAAAGCCCTATCCATGTATCTAACCTGGCTGTCCCCAACAATAACAATGTTTTTACCTTCCTTTGTGTCGTTCGTCGTGACGTTCCCAGTAGTCGACTCACATTCATCGGGTAGCACGGAGAAGGCATTCGATGTTTCCACAGCAGTCTCTTTCTTCTTCATCGTTTCTAACTCTCCATTCGTTTTCTTGATCTTCAACTTCGTTCCTTGAAGTCCGGCCACTGCCCAGGTTCCCTTCTTGACCTGAGGACTCACAACAGGAGGACTACTACGAATCCTCTTGTTTTCCTCCGTCAATCGCCGTATCTCAAGCTTCGCTACCCTCAATTCCTCCTTAAGCTGCTGGTAAAGTTGCTCAATGGACGGCATCTTGGTTCACTTCACAGAGCAAAAGTGGTTCAGTCCACAGATAACCCTAGACACGACGTCTCTGAGCTAAGAACAGATCACCTCTGAGCTAAGAACAGATCACCTCTGAGCTAAGAACAGATCACCTCTCAGCTAAGAACAGATCACCTCTGCTAAGAACAGATCAGTTCATCGAAGCTAGTTTCTTAAACAGAAAGTATATGTATGGAACATTTATAATTCCTGAACTAACATTGCACCAATTTAAAGTTGTTTTTAAACAGTCATATTTGACCAACGTTTGCGTTTGTATTTTCAAATTAATTTGCAAGTTTTTACGATATACACTGCTATAGGAGCGTGAATAAGATAATATGAATAGGAACAATAAAATATGAAAAGAGAATAATAAAATAATATGAATAGGGCACAATAAGATAATATGAATAGGGCACAATAAAATAATATGAATAGGGCACAATAAAATAATATGAATAGGGTACAATAAAATAATATGAATAGGACACGATAAAATAAGATATGAATAGGGCACAATAAAATAATATGAATAGGGGCCGTTCCTGCCTATCTAATTTATTAACCTTCTTCACTAAAGCTTTTGAGGCTGTTGATCACGATAAAGAATTCGATATTGTTTATTTAGACTTTAGTAAGGCTTTTGATAGAGTACCGCACCAGAGACTGTTAAAGAAAGTGGCAGCTCATGGCATTGGGAGAAAAGTGCTGTCATGGATCGAGTCATGGCTCACCAATAGGAAGCAGAGAGTGTGCATAAATGGGGTTAAATCCGAATGGGGACTTGTAACATGTGGTGTTCCACAGGGATCAGTCTTAGGCCCATTGTTATTTATAATATATATCAATGACCTTGACGAGGGAATTACTAGTGATATGAGCAAATTCGCCGACGACACGAAGATAGATAGGATAATTGATTCAAACATAGATGTCATAGAACTTCAGGAAGATTTAGACAAACTTAATTCGTGGTCAGAAAAGTGGCAGATGAAATTCAATTTAGATAAATGCAAGGTTCTGAAGCTCGGGAGTGTCCATAACCCAAGCACTTATAAGTTAAATAACGTAGAACTTAGCCATACAGATTGCGAGAAGGACTTGGGGGTTATGGTAAGCAGCAACCTTAAACCAAGACAGCAATGCCTAAGCGTACATAATAAGGCAAATAGATTACTGGGATTTATATCAAGAAGTGTAAGCAACAGAAGTCCAGAAGTTATATTACAGCTTTATACATCATTAGTAAGGCCTCACCTAGATTACGCAGCTTTGGTCTCCATATTACAGAATGGACATAAATTCGTTAGAAAACATTCAGCGTAGAATGACTAAATTAATACAGAGCATTAGAAATCTTCCTTACGAAGAAAGATTGAAGACCCTTAAATTACATTCACTTGTAAGACGTAGAATGAGGGGAAACATGATCGAGGTATACAAGTGGAAAATGGGTATTAACAAAGGGGATATAAATAAGGTCTTGAAGATATATCTCCAAGAGAGAACCCGCAATAATGGATTCAAGTTAGATAAGTTTAGATTTAGAAAGGATATAGGAAAGTATTGGTTTGGAAATAGGGTAGTTGATGAGTGGAACAGTCTGCCTAGTAGGGTTATTGAAGCTAGGACCTTGGGTAGTTTCAAATTTAGGTTGGATAAATTCATGAGTGAGAGGGGTTGGATTTGAGTGGGACTCGCGCATGAGTGGGTAGAATTGTCAAAGCTTATTTCTTGGGTAGCATTGAAAATTGGGTTGAGCAAATATTCTGTTAGTGGGACGGATTGTGAAGGACCTGCCTAGTATGGGCCAACAGGCCTGCTGCAGTGTTCCTCCTTTCTTATGTTCTTATGTTCTTATAATATGAATAGGGCATAATAAAATAAGATAATATGAATAGGACACAATAAAATAAGATATGAATAGGGCACAATAAAATAATATGAATAGGGCACAATAAAATAAGACAATATGAATAGGACACAATAAAATAAGATAATATGAATAGGGGACAATAAAATAATATGAATAGGGCACACAAAAATAAGATAATATGAATAGGGCACAATAAAATCCCAAAATCTTCAGGAAGGAAAGAATTATTATGATCTAAAACCATAATTTAAAGAAATATGAAACATTCGTAAACTGGAGAGGTTGTATATAAAGTCATTGAATAGGTACATAATAGTTATCGTGGCTGCGGTAGACCACCTCCATTGCTGGGAGCGCTTGAGGTTCCTGGACCTGTGCTCTCTGGAGCGCAGGCGGGAGAGATACATTAATATATACACTTGGAAAATTCTCGAGGGACTAGTACCAAACTTGCACACGAGAGTCACTCCCTGCGAAAGCAAAAGACTCGGCAGGCGATGTAACATCCCCCCAATGAAAAGCAGGGGTGCCACTAGCACGTTGAGGGGCAACACAATAAGTGTCAGTGGCCCAAGATTGTTCAACCGCCTCCCAGCATACATCAGGGAGATTACCAACAAACCCCTGGCTGTCTTCAAGCAGGCACTGGACAGGCACCTAAAGTCGGTACCTGACCAGCCAGGCTGTGGTTCGTACGTTGGACTGCGTGCGGCCAGCAGTAACAGCCTGGTTGATCAGGTTCTGGTTTAACATGAGGCCTGGCCACAGACCGGGCCGCAGGGGCGTTGACCCCTGGAATTCTCTCCAGGTAAACTCCAGGTACTGACATATCATGGCGCTGTTAGGGAAAGACTTGGTCTTGAGGGGGAAAAAAATAAAAAATTCCCACAATAACGATCTCTTCGAACTAAATATTAAAAATAAGTCTAGTCCATCGACTGTGAGTTGTTATTTATATAGGAAATTTTATTAATCTTAGATCAGCAATATTAGTAATATATAACAAAGGTGTAAGAAAGCTAAAGTGTTTATTTAAGCATATTAATATTTATGATAAATTATTTAAGCAATAAGGAATACCATGAAAATGTCTCTGCTCTAGTAACTTTAAATAAATAAATACATAAACGAAAAAACGTGTCTTACCTGTCTTTATTTTCCAGCGATTTTTTAAAAAGCTCTTGAAAATTAATGTCTTTTTCGCTGAGGCTTCTACTAACTTCTACTTTATCCAAGAGAAATTTGAAGATGTCGTGACTGTCTGCCTCAGAAGCCATCTTGATTGGGCTGCCAGTAGGTGATGTAGCCCACAGATCTGTTTTGGGCGTCACTATGACCTTGCAACACTCCAGGGACTTGACCTCCACAGCAACATGAAGAGGAGTTTTACCTGAATTATCTTTCAAGTTAGCAGAATGTGGATACTTGCTATATAACATTACAACAAAAACATGTTTCCCTTGGCAGCATGGTGGAGAGCAGTCATTCCATTATTATCTGGGACATCTGGTGAATTACTTCTCTTGCACAGCACATGACAGCAGTCTTCATGACCTGCTCTGGCTGCCATGTGTAGTGGTGTTAATCCTTCACTATTCTTCGTGTCAACTTTGACACCCTTGGTAATAAGATAATCGCAGATTTCATTCAGACCACATTGAGCTGCTATATGTAAGGCAGTGCCAATTTTACCACAGGTAATGGAGCCGTCAGCACCGACTTTTATCAAAAATTTAGAACTTTCTGCTGCTTTTAGAAATGGCTATGTGCAGAGCTGTTTTTCCTTGCTTATCTATTTTATTCATTATTTCCTTTGAATTTTCATGTCACAAAAGCAACATAATCAGAAGGCGACCTTTCAGCAGCATAATGCAAAGCAGTCCTGC
>WNWK01054081.1:0-11670 GCA_009830355.1 Cherax destructor | reverse complement strand
TGTTTTTAAACCATTCTTTCTGTTGGGTGTGCATGGGAAAACCCCCTAGACCAGATGGGAGGCAAATTTATTTTGTCGGGGTGCACATAACTGAAACAGTTACATACTTTAAGGTAGTAGGTAGTAGTTCCATGAACACCACCCAATAGAAATAAAAAAGGATTTTTACATATTAATTTTTGCTTTATTTTTTTTTTTTGAACAGGGGGTTGGGGGGAATACGGGGATGCCTTGGCTCACAGGGATTCAGCCGGGGGAACCCAGCCAGGGGCAGCAAGTCCACCTCTGCATTCAATGAAGAGACCATCATTTGGAAGGGCCCTTTAGATGTACTAACAAAAAGGGTTCAGACAGCATTAATTTGACAAGAAAACCAAGCCAAAAGATGATAGTGCCCATGGTAAAAGGCAGAAACAAGAGGCTCTATATCTAGTGGACCCAAAAACCCAAAAAGGGGGAAAGGCCCCCAAAAGTTTAAAAAAAAGATTGTGTCTTTTTTACTTGTGGACATCATTTCCCCAAAGAAAGATTTAAATACTACATATCTTATAAATTTTTTTTTCAGTCAAATTTATTAATGTATAGATTAATAAAACAGTGGCCCCTTGGTTAACAAACCCCCCCGGAAATCGTACAATTATGTAAGTATAATATTGTAAGTGCATGTGGAAGTGTTTTTTTGGGGGGTCTGAAATAAAACCTACGTGACATTATTTTTAAGGAAGTAAATTGTGGGAAAGGCACTTGAGCAGGCTTCGGGAGGGTTTTTTTCGTTAACCGGGGGTCCACTGTACTTTGATTTTCACATTGGAAAAATCATTTTTTCCTATTAATTTTGAACTAAAACTGAAACACACATAATAGGGGAAAAATTTATGTAGAATTTTTTGGGTTACCCTCCCTGGGGGGAAATAGCCAGCGTGTTGAAAAAAAAAATTTTGGTTTAAGGGGAAAGCTGGGCTGTATACCCTCTTAATTTTTCTTGCTCTTCTCATTAATTTCTTCTGATATAGGGGGTTTTTTTTTTGTTTAATATATTTGGTCTAAAGTGTCTTAATAGTGGTTATCTTTAGTTGATGTTTTGCATGTTAAAATTTAAAAAGCAAGAACAGTGTGATAAGCCAGATCTAGACTTAATTGGGTAATTTTTTTGGGAAAAAAAATTTTTGTAACAGTTGCTTGTTTATTTTATTAAACTTAGTTTAGTGGTCTTGAACTTTAATCTTCATTGGGGGATTTTTTTATAAATGTTTTAAAAAGTCTCCATAGTACAGTACAGCTCTGCTTTCATTGACTTTATATAAAAAACAAACTGGTTCACAATTTTTTTTTCCATCAACCCAGTCCATTGAAAGAAAGAAAGAAGAGTTCGACAAAATTTTGGTAGTGGTGAAAAAGGTGTAGCCAACTTCAGGAATTTCCATGTCTTGATCAGGCTTAGATTAGGTTAAGGCTTGGGATGGTAAGTCAGGCCCTAAATTAGTAAAGGCCCATGTGGGCTGCAGTTGTAATAATAGTAATAGTAGTAGCAGCAACATCAGCGGTGGGGCATAGCAGCAGTAGTAAGTTGTCATAGTAGAGGCAGTAGTGAATAACAATTGTATTGTAAATGGCATGCAAATCTTCCAATACAAGTCTGTTACTTGAAACAATAGCGTATTGGGTCACATCCTGAAGGACCTGGGCTCAAATCCTGGGGGAGACGATGGGTGTTTCTTCCCCACTACCTCTGTTTAATTTTTGTAAATAGATATTGCACCTAGAGGTTAGTTGACTTTTGGGGGGGTCACGCTTAATAATCTGAAAGAGTGGTCATCTTTTACCTTGTACAGTGGTACCTCGAGTTGATGGTCCCCCAAAAACGCCCTTTTTTGTGTTTATTTTTAAATGCTTTTGTAGGTATATTTTTGGGGGTGTAAAGGACTAGTCTATTTTACATTATTCCAGGGGATAAATTCGTTGGAAAGGCACTTGAACAGCATTCTCGAACGAAAAATCGAACTCGAGGTACCACTGTACAGTAGTACCGACTTACGATTTAACCCGCAGAGAGGGCATTTTTTAAGGTAAAACCGTTGAATAAATTTTTCCCCCAAAGAAATAATGGAAATAAATTTCCGCCAAGATTCCAAAAAGTAGTTAAATAAAATTTTTTTTAGAACTTTTGACATTAAATAATACAAATTTTAAATAAAGAATACCTAAATACACTTTAAAATTTTGTACAGTAATATGTCACTTACATTTATTGAAGATTGTTGATGTGGGGAGGAGGAAAAGGGGGAGAGTTAGTGTTTGGGGGGAACCCCTTCCTTAACCCTCGGTACCAAGTCCTTTTCTGGGGTTATTTCCTTTTTTTTTTGAATGCCACTGGGACCAGCTTGAGAGTCACGGGACCCTTCTAACAATTTTCCGGGGGCTCTGTGTCTGGCATTTTTTAACACCCCTGAAAAAAACCCCCTGTGTCAACAGGTTACACGGCCTGAAAAGATGGTTGGGGGTGATATTCATCCATAAATCCCAATCACTCCATTTGGACAGACTCCCTAATCCTTGAAGAAGGAAATTCTTCCATTTTTTGTTCCACCTCCTCCTCCTCCTCTGAACCATTGCCCCTTGACCACTCCTTGTTCCAGTGGTTGCTTGAAATCTTCAGTGGTTAGTTTCCTTGTGCTCCTCCACCAACTTTTCCCACACCCTCCAACCACCTCTAACCCCAAAGCTTGCCCAATTCCACAATTTCTTCCAAAACAGGCTGGGCCCGGGCCATGCTAGGGTTCTGAGGATCACCCCCAAAAACCCCAAAACCCTCTCAGGACACAGTCTGGCCAAAATTTTTCCCCAGGCAGAGTTCAAAGTCCTGGTAGTCACTCCTCCCAAGCCTTACCTATAAGGTTTACAAAAGCAGCATATGGAAATTTTTTTTCCAAAATTCTTGGGGTTATATTCTGTCTGTTCATATCAAAGCATTTTTTGAAACATTGCTTTGGTGAGATTTTTTTAAATTTGGGAAATGACCTGCTGGTCCATGGGCTGGAGGAGAGGAGTGGTATTAGGGGGCAAGAATTTCCTTTGATGAATTTAAACTCCCCCCTTTTTTTACCAATTTTGGGAGGAAAAAGGAGCATTGTCCATTATCAGGGGGACTTAAGTGGAAATTATTGTCCAATAGATATTTCTTCCCCTGTCCAAACACGCCAAAACCAATCTAAGAAAATGCCCTTTGTGACCCATGCCTTTTTTTAATTTCCACATCACACACAAGTTAGACTTGCTGACACCGCATCTACCAAAACTGGGATTTTTAAAAATAAACCCGTAAAGGCTTCACTTTTTCAATCACCACTGGCATTAGCAAAAGCATCAAATTAGCCCTTTTATGGTTTTTGTCCTGGCTGTGCCTTTTCCTCCTGAGTAATGTAGGTCCTGTTGGGCATTTTTTTTCCAAAACAGGCCTGTTTCATCACAATTAAACACTTGTTGGGGGGGGTTTTCAGCCTCTAGGTACTCCTGGAATTCAGGCACATATTTTTTAGCCGCACTTTTTTTCACAACTGGCTGCCTCACCACCTCACAACACTATTATGCCATTATTTTAAAATTTTTAAAAACCCGCCTCGCTGGCTTTTAATTTGCCACTTTCACCTTCAGGCATTTTTTTAACAGATCATCATCAAATGCCTTTTTTTCACATATTATTGCCTCCCAAAAAAAATATCTCCTGCTAACTGTTTTCGGATCCACACCCAACAACCTTTCCCATCTTAGCACTTGTGGCTTTTTTTATCCCCGAACCTTTTTCAACAACACTTCCCCTTGATTTTACTTGAATTTTTTTCCCCAATGGTAGCCAAAAAAAGGGTTTACCATACACCTGGCCAGCTCACTGATCCCCCCACTTTCTTTTTTTATTATCTCCTTCCAGTTCTATTATGTATTTCTGTTCCCTTTTTCCCAGGCTTAGCATAGGGTCTTTTCCTTTGGGCCCCTGGTAATTTTTTTTTTGCAAGCACTAAAAAAAGTGGAATAAGACAAATCTGGAGAATGCGGGGGGTGGGGGGGTGGTCGCCCGCTTTTAAACAAAAGCACACTGCGCTCCCCGGAGGCGTCAGCTGGGCGCCGCGACACGTCCCGGACAATGTCGTCAGGCAAACATCGAAATCACAATCAAATTTTTTTCGTTATAAATATCTTATCGAAAATAACGTAAAATGATAGCCAAATGGGGACCACTGTATATATAGGGATGTTTCAGTAAAACTTACCTAACCATTGTTGAGTGATAACTTGAACAAAAATGAAACTGCTTGCAATAAAAATCAAAACTCAAACAAAATTTTATTCAAGCTTTAATTTGCTAAATATAAAGTGTGAAACCATATATTTTTTTCAATAACGACACGAGTACTTCCCCAAATGGGGAAAACGGTGATGACTGTTCCTGGTTCTGGGCAACACAGCTAAGGTTCTCCTGGACCAGTATCACAGGGCCAGAGATTGGGCCCGCCCGCATTGTTTTTGGCTCATCTCACAATTTTACAAAGCACAAGCAAGCAAATATTAATACTTTCATAAGTCATAGTGGTGTGTTTACTTTGAAGGAGGAAATTTGCTGTGTTAATTACATTAATGAGGAACATTAAAATAGGGCAGTGGAAGTTGTTTTTAATCATAAACATTTACCTACAATAGGGCGGAGTGTTGATATATTTTAGATTTTTTTGATTGTTTTGTAATGAAAAGTAAACAGTGCTTGTTGATATGGTTACTTTTAATTATGAACTTTACTCTGATAAAATGAAATAGTTATTGTTTTTTATTATTTTTTAAATCCCATTGGGGAATGGAAAGTAAAAGAATTACTACACAAAGCAATTTCATTAAATTTGGTTTTTTTTGGATAATTACTAAAATTTAAAAAAGTTCATGATGCAAAACATTATATCAATTAATGACTAAATTAGGCAGTGAAGCACAAACAATCAATGTTTTTAACTAGATATCATTATTACAGTTTTTTATAATCTAAATTGAACCCATATAGGCTGATGCCTTAGGTATTCTTGAGTAAATGTGATCATTTAAAAATTTGAGGAAATAAAAGGTTTTTAGTGTGAAGGTTACTTGTTTTTTTGTAACTTATTGAAATACCTAAGTCTTAAAAAGGAAAGTGGGGGTACCTTTTCCACGAGACAAATTTTTTGATTGTTTTTTAATGAAAAAAAGTTTTGTACACTTATAGAAGAACTGGGTTGTGCAGTCTTAAATGCTCTTTAATATCTAACATAAATAGGATTATTTAATTTTTTTAATATATTTTATAATGTAATGCAAAATACATTTTTGTGTAGAAAATGGAAGGTATGCTGTTTCTTTTAATACTACCCCAAACCAGTATGCTATAAAATTTTAAATTTGGGTTTTTAAATTTCTCTGCAAGAAAAAGGATGGGAAATTTATTTTTTTTGAGATAGTTGGATATTGTATATTAAAATCCAAATATCTATAGTGTAAATTGGGGCCATTTTATACACCAAAGCAAATATCTATTTTACAGGCAACTTCTTGTGGTACCAAGGAAGCAGAATAGATTACAAGTCACTTTTGGATTAGATGGTGAAAGCATCCTTGGTTATTTTTTCAAATATTTGGGTGGGGTTTTGTTTTGGAGCGAAACATTGTAGAGATCGGTCCCCCTTTTTATATAATGGTCTTGTTTATCCATGTTTAAGAAAGTGTCTGTACTTTTAAATGATTCAGGTGTGGGGGTTGCCATTGTGTACTTTTATTTACTGACTTTTATTTTTATGGGACAATTTTGCCAAATTAGGAAGGAAAAGTGCATATGATAAGTCAATATGGCCTTCATGTGATAAACAGTCAGTCAGTCAGTAGGGTTTCCTTTCCCCATGTATTATCATGTGTATTATCTCCTGGGTTTGATTTTCTTATTCTGACACCCAAAGAGTGCCAGTTTAAACCCCGGGGTTAAAAAACATCGTCATTATGTTCTCTGTGTTTTTATCCAGAGGGTAACTTTATTGTTGTTTATGAAAGAAAACTACAAAGAGGCCCATGGTATAATATGTTTTTTGTGAGGAATATAAGAGTGACTTTTTATATAAGATTTAATGGCCTAAGATGTAGGGGGAAAATTTTGTTATTGTGCTCATTATTATTGATATATATATCAGAGCCTTTTTTTTTTAAATGTCTATTACTGTATTGTTGAACCTAAGGGGAATTATCACCCACTGATTTGTTTTATGTTTTTTGTTACTTGAAAATTTTAATAATTATAGGGAAAAGTGCAATATCATTATCCAGATTATCATTGCATATTCCATAGTGATTGGCATACAAACCATATAATGTAACATTATTTTTATGTATTTAATTTAGTTTCCTGTAAATTTAAACATCAGTTCCTCCTTAAAAAAAATTTTACTTTACAGTATTATTTTGTCCCACATTTTTTTTTCATTTTGTCAATTTCAGTTTGTTTGTATTTGGGACGTCATAGTGAGGTGTCAAATAACAGCATCTTAAATATGTTAGTTTTTTTATTTTTTGTGTATTGATATATATTTCAGATTTATGTATTTGTGGAGATTTTATATATCAACATGAATATTTCCCGATATAATATTACTCAAGGCACTAAAAAAAAAATACTGAAAAAGGAGTACAGAATTTTCAAAGCATACAGTACTTGGGAATTATTGATAAAGTTTTTAATGAAAATTTTTTTTTGTTAGTCTTCAACTAATTAATGAAAGCAAAAAATAAATAGTTTTGCATCTGTATTTATTTACTTCTTTCATTCATTTCTTTGTTTTTAAGAATCTCAATAGTATTCAAGGCTAGTTTATATTTGATCAATGGCTTATAAGCAAAGTAGTTTGCATTGACAACCAAAAATTGACCATTTGATTGTTTATTTTGAGTACTTGGTGTTTACTTGCTGTGACCATTTGTTGCCTGTTGGGAATTGTCATTTTATTTTCACAAAACTATTAGCCAAATAAATTAACCAAAGTTAAAAGAAATAAAGGTAATTTGGGGGAAATGGAGTTCAACCCATGGGGACCCGACCTGAAACAAGGCCAGTGTACTCTCTTCTAATTTCGGACCAGTTTTATGGGTTAAACCCCCCTTCATTCTGTATGTTGTTTACAAATGCCTTGGTGGTTTGATTTCATGAATCTACAGATTACAATTTTTTTTTTCCATTTTTTCCATGAAGGTATAAACTCAAAATTAGAAAATACATTCATGTTACTTTCTCCCCAGCGCCTTTCTAGAAGTATAAATTTTTTGTCGAATGTTGACCCTAAACTGCAACATGTTAACCGACTGAAAAAGTGTCACCGAATTTCCCCATCGCAAACTCGTGTCTGGCTTATCAGCCCTGAACCCTTTTTTTTTTTTTTTTTTTAATTCAAGGGCCATTTTTCCCAAGGCATGGTTACCCCAAGAAGAAAACACATTCACCATCATTCAGTCAATCGCTGTCTTTCCAGAAAGGGAAAACATCAAGCCGATTACCCGGACTGAAAACCCCCTACTCTTCTTTCAGAGTGCAGGCACTGCCCTTTCCCCCTCCAGACCGGTCTGGCTAACTGATTTTTCCTGTACCCTTTTCATGTTACCATACACTCCAACATCATCCATTAAGTCACTTTTCTCCATTCACTATCCCTTGTATTGAAATTTTTCATTTTAAATTTCAACAGAAATCAAAGATAAATGCCTTCATTCAGGAATGTAAAAAATTTTATATGCCTAGTGAATGTTGAAAGCCCATTTTAATCCGATTTATACACCCTCCTTCCTCCCTCCCTTTAACATGACCACCCATATCCTCAAAAATTACAATATTTATAGCGTTAAAGAATAAATAAGTCACAGGGAGTAGTATTCTTTTTTGCGAGAACTATTGAATTATCAAATGAATAATAAACTTATTAAACTGGAAAACAAGAATCTTAGTAAATCCCTTTTAGTATGTATATACAGTACACCATTACCAGCAACAGCAAAAAATTCATAGAATGGGTAAGAAAAGTAGATAGTTACCTTGAAAATATTGAAAATCTTGTTTCAAATATTACTTTGGAAATTTTCAACCCCCCAAATGTGTAATAGAAGATGGTAAACAGCCCCATAAAAAATAGTCCCTAAAAATGTGTTACCCCAAAAAAGACAGAAAGCTAACGGGATTCTAAAAATTTTTTTTGAACCGCAGGTAATAGAACCTTTGAAATGAAAATACTTTTAATCTTAAAATCTAAAGAAGAAAAAACCAAATAAATTCAGGCATGAAGAAGGAATATTCAGTAAATTTAACTTCAACAATCTGAGAACGAGGGGAGACAAAAAAAAAAAGAACTATCAAACATTTCCTGGGAAAAATTCTGAGTACTACTATAAAACCCCATCCCATTAGGAAGCAAACTTCTTTTGTAAGGGATTCACTGAGAAAGCCTACTAGAGTCCAGTATAAAAACAGAATGAAAGGTACAGAATGTGAAAAAATTTGCTAAAAGTCAGAACAAAGGAGATGATCAAACCAAGAGATTACTGATATAGAGCAGAAACTTAAACATTCATAATAGATGGAAAAGAGACAAATGGAGAAAAAAGCTGTCCTAAAAATTTAAAAAAAAAAAAAAAAAACTAAATGTTTCTAAACATACAAAATCAAAATAAAGAAACACCTGGGGAATTACTAATTGCAAGAGGCTCGTATATTGATAACGAAGAAAATTATGAAATCTTAGTAGACCAGTAGAAGCAATGTTCAGCAGTCGACTAATAAAAAAAGTTACAGAAAGTGATCTATTACCTCTGATTGCCCTACAAATCATGTGACATAAACACTAATTCCATAGAAACAGAAAAGGGGAACTGGCAAAATATTACAATCTACTAGCACTAACATCACTTCATAAAATTTTTGAAAGGGGGACTAAAACAAACTTGATGGGAAGTAACCTGATAACCCGAACCAAATGGCTTAGGGGGAAAATCATGTTATCACAAAAGAAAACCTTAACAAAATTATGGGGGTTAAGAAGAGAACCAAAAGCAGATGTGGTCTGTGGATTTTGGGGGGGCATTTGACAGATGTGATCATGGGGATAATGTAAAATCAACTCACTAAGTATAACTGCAAAAGTAGGCTAATGGATATTTATTTCTTTTACTAAAGAACACAAACAATGGGAAAACAAACAAAAGCCATTAGAATTTAAAAAGTCGCCCCAAAAATTTTCTAGTGCCTTACTTTTTTTTGTCCTCATAGCAAACATACCATAGTTTAAAAAACACTAGACAGGCCATTTTCCAACAATACAAAAATAAGCATGAAAGTCACCTCAAAAAGACAAAAAAACGGGAGGGGGATAAAGCACTTTCGTGGGAAAAGAAAATAAATTATGTTCAGTATAACAAATTTCAACCACTGATATGGAAAGAATGAACTTGAAACTGCCCCAGAAATTTAAACTGCTGAGAATACCTCAAATACGGAATATGTTTCGGGAAAAAGAGAGAGATACAGATCATTACATGGAAGATGAGTCTTGTTCAAAATCTACATACTTCCATAATGACGGGAGTAGAGATAGGGAGGAATAAAAATATACCATTGGGGAAAAAAGGGGGGTAAGAAAATATGACAAAATTGAAAACATCCATGGACCTTAGACCTTCAATCTTGCAGTTATCAGAAATATTACCAGAATCTTCAAGAGGAAACTTAATCACTACCTCTGCCAATCCGGATTAACTGCTGGTTGACCGGAAAAACCAAAAAACTTGGCCCCAGGGAACTGTTGGAGGAGAACTATGAAATCCATAATAGGGACAGTATATTACATGCACAAACAATCCCTTTTTTATATCTTTTATACAACTATAATGTTTTTTACTTTTATCATTTTAAAATCTGCCAAATTCAGTTAGGGGTAATTTTTTTCTACTGTTGTTTAAAAAGTAGTAAAATTAAAAACTTATTTAAATTTAATTTTATTTATACAGTAATGTAATTTTATTGCCCCCTTAACATAATTTTTTATGAGTTCCTTAAAGTGCAGGAGGGGATTTTCTGCAGTAAGAGGTAGCTATGTTTTATCACAGGGAAAATGTTTAAAAAGGGATATTTTCTCCAAGGCATTTTCTTTTATAATTAGGTAAATTTAAGAGTTCAAGTAATTTTGCTATTGTGAAGTAAAATTTTCTTTTAAAAAAATTTTTTTTATCATTATTATGAGGTACTTGTATATCATAGTAAACTGAGCCCTTTAAGTAAAGATGTGTAAACCAAAAAAAATAAGTACTG
This sequence comes from Cherax destructor, assembly GCA_009830355.1. Lineage (NCBI taxonomy): Eukaryota > Metazoa > Arthropoda > Malacostraca > Decapoda > Parastacidae > Cherax > Cherax destructor. Next base: position 1,325 of record WNWK01054081.1, on the reverse strand, counting down.
TACCTTCATACTTGTGGGGAAAAATTTTGAATGTACTGTGAAGTCGGGTAATACAGTGGGAAACAAAACCCATATGTGGGTTCAAATATAGATATATCAGGGCTCAGTGTTAAAACAAAGAAAGACGGAACACTGCAGCAGGCCTATGAACCATGGGGGCAGGTAAAGTCCCCCCTCAGACCAATCCATCTAGAAAATACCCATTAAAAAAGAGCAGGCAAAAGACCTGGCAAAGTGTCGGGCCCCAACTCACCCCCTTTCATAATTAACCTATCTTAAAACTACAAAGCTTCTTTATGAGGCGGGATTTTGCTCCACTCATCCAAACTCATTCCCAAACCCAGTGCTTTCCTATATCCTTCCTGAATCTGAATTTTTCCAACTTGAAACCATTGCTGCAGGTCCTGCTTGGCTGGATATTTTCAGCACGCTATTTAACCCCTTTTTTTTTTTCCTGTTTTTCCCTTTATACACCTCCCCCTTTTCCCTAATTCAGCCTTTTTAGAGAGTGCAGATTGGGCCTCAGTCTATCCCTGGAAGATTTTGATAAAGGGGTCAACTTTTTCATCCTCCTCTGTACGTTTTTCCCGTGCATTTATATCCATTCTGTAATACAGTGACCAGAAATGTCAGCATAATCTAAAAAGAGGCCCCAAACCCAAAGGGTATATAGAGTTGAAGAACAACCTGAGGACTTCTATTGTTTATACTTTTGATATGAAACCAAGGATTCTGTTGCTTTATTGCGAACAATGCACTGTTGTCTTGGGTTTTAGATTATTTTTAACCAGAACTCCAAAATCCTTTTAACCAGAGTATTAAAATCTACATTATTCAGTTTATGTGTCATGGGTTTGTCCTGTCCAACATTTAGAACTTTGCTTTTCATGTTAAACTGATTCCCCTTCTCCAATGCATCAGTCTTATTAAACATCCGGGGGCTCTAATGTCCCATTAGAAAAAACTGGACGGCCTCATGTTATTAGTTGGTCAAGAGGGAGATGAATGGAGTTACTTTTCCAAAATCAATTAGGTTATTACAGTGATAAGGCTCAAATTCCAAAGGGGAATATGTACAGATCCATATTTTTGTGTCTTAGTATATGACTTGGGGTTAACATTTCACTTGAATCAGAAATCTTTCAAGCATGCAGTGTATTGCAGTGAAATCTCTTAATCATATTTATTTATTGATTTATCTTTAATAAGATTTGTTTTGAATAACTTAATGTATTCCAAAAGAAGCTGGAAAAGGGTGTAAATTTTAACACGGCACAAAATATGATAAAAAAATACATTTTCGGAGTTCCATATCCCCTATAACA
>WNWK01054080.1:0-11670 GCA_009830355.1 Cherax destructor | reverse complement strand
GTATCTGGAAAAACACAACCACCCCCCTGTAGGGGGAAAAACAAAAACCACCCCACAATACTGTATCGGGAAAAAACCACAAACCCAAATACATAAAAACCCCACAATTTTAACCCACAAACGAGGGGGGAAAAGAAATTAACCCACAATCCACCCACGGTATTGTGGGTTTCCCTTTCCCACTAGAATGTCACATAATAACTTAAAATTTTCCCCCCCTTTTTTGCCTATAAAAAAACTTTAAAAATTTTGGATTATTACCCAAATTATAATAAATATATCCTAATTATATGATTATATATCAGACTATGAAACCCAGGTGCATCAGCGCCAGGAGTGAAGGCTCGATCCTCCTCTATTCGTGTCAGTATTTCCTCTCAAAAGGGGTTTTTCACAGCAAATTTGGGAAGGTTAATTTTTTTTTTATTATTGATTGATTTTTATTAGGGTATCTTTTTTGTTGTTTTAGTACCATGATGAAATTTTGGTGATTTTTATTGATCGCTGGTGATTTTATTGACATTATCACTGGTTTTTATGATTTTATTGATCAGCTGGTGATTTTATTGACTTTATTGATCAGCTGGTGATTTTTTTATTTTATTGATCATGGGATTTTGACGTTTTTATTGATCGCTGGTGATTTTGATGATTTTTTGATCAGTTGGTGACGCTGAGTATAATGGGTTGATCATCGGCCCCAAATTTTTAATTTTGCGGGTTATAATTGATCAATGAGTGCCATTTAATTTATCTCAGGGGCCAGTTCCATTTTTTTATCAGCTGTTGCCATAGTAACGCGCCGCAAGGTGAAATAACAATCAACTGATGACAGGGGGTTTAAAAAATCAATTGATGAAAGGGGGGGGGGGGGGGGGGGGGGGGGGGGGGGGGGGGGGGGGGGGGGGGGGGGGGGGGGGGGGGGGGGGGGGGGGGGGGGGGGGGGGGGGGGGGGGGGGGGGGGGGGGGGGGGGGGGGGGGGGGGGGGGGGGGGGGGGGGGGGGGGGGTTTTTTTTTTTTTTTTTTTTTTTTTTTTTTTTTTTTTTTTTTTTTTTTTTTTTTTTTTTTTTTTTTTTTTTTTTTTTTTTTTTTTTTTTTTTTTTTTTTTTTTTTTTTTTTTTTTTTTTTTTTTTTTTTTTTTTTTTTTTTTTTTTTTTTTTTACGGGGGTTTTAAAAAAAAAGGGGTTAGGGAAAATTTAAAATTTAGCAGGGGAAATTTGGGTTATTTTTTTCCTCCATTTATTTCAGGGGGGTTTTTTTAAATGGGAAAGGGTCCCTGTTTTGGGTTTTAAAACCAAAATTGAAAGGGGTTTTGCAGGGTTTTTTGGGCAAAGGGTGGGGTTTTTTTTTAGCAGGGGTTATGTTTTTTTTTACGGGTTTTTTAAAAGGGGGTTTTGGGTTCTGGGGGGGGGTGCCATTTGGGGGGCCCATTAAAAGGGGGTGTCCCCCCTTTTTAGGGCAAACAGGGTGCCAATTTAAAACTGGTTAGAAATGCCGGGTTTTACTGGTCTTACGGTGTTAAAATTTTATGGGGTCAAAAAAGGTGAAAGGTTTTTGGTTTACGGGCCATGTTAGGGTTTTACAGGGTGCCCCAAAGGGGTTCGGTCTAAAGGGGTCCAAGGGGTTATGGTTCAGCAGGGGTGTAGTTTTTAGGGGGTCCAGTGTTAGGTTTCCCCAGGGTAGTTTTCCCTTGGGGCGGTTTTCCCCAAAGCGTTACTGGCGCAGGGGGAAAAGGGTTTAGGTAAAGGGGGTTAGGCCAAAGGGGTTCCCAGGGAGGGTTGAGGGGCCAAAAATTGTTAGGGGTCAAAGGGGGGAAACCCCTTTTCAAGGGGGTCCCCAGTTTATTTCTGAGGGGGCCATTTAGGGTTGGGGGGTGATTTATGGCAAAGGGCCCAGGTTATGGTCTAGCAGGGGTTTCAGTGTTATTCCGGTGTCCAGTGTTACGGTCTGGGGGGTTCCAGCTGTTCGGTTTTCCCAGGGGTCCAGCGTTACGGTCGGGGGGGGTTCCAGTTTCGGTCCGGGGTTCCAGTTAGGGCAAGGGGTTTCCCCCTTTACGGTCAAAATTCCCAGCTGTTCGGTCTGGGGGGGGTTTTAGCTTTACTTTGGGGGGTGACTTTACGGGTCTGCAGGGGCCCAGCTGTTCTGGTCGGGGGGGCCCAGCTGTTACTGGTCTGGGTGCCCAGCTGTTCTGGTCTAGGGGGGGTGTAGCTTTACTGGTCTAGCGGGGGTGCCAGCTGTTACTGGTCACGGGTGTCCAGCTGTTACTGGTCGCAGGGGTGCCCAGCTGTTATGGTCTGGGGGGCCCAGCTTTTGGTCAGGGGGGGTGTCCAGCTGTTCGGGTCAGCAGGGGCCCCTGTTACTGGTCGAGGGGTGCCCAGCTGTTACTGGCTGGGGGGCAGCTTTTGGTCTACGGGTGTCAGCTGTTCTGGTCGAGGGGCCAGCGTTACTTTAAGGGTGTCAGCGACGGGTCTGAGGGTCCCCGGGTGTTACTGGTCTGGGGGGGTGTCCACTGTTCTGGTTCGGGTTTCCAGCTGTTACTGTCTAGCAGGGGTGTCCAGCTGTTCTGGTCTAGCAGGGTCCAGCTGTTACTGGTCTAGCAGGGGTGTCCAGCTGTTACTGGTCTGGGGGGTGTCCAGCTGTTACTGGTCTAGCAGGGGTGTCCAGCTGTTCTGGTCTGCAGGGGTGTCCAGCTGTTACTGGTCTAGCGGGGTGTCCAGCTGTTACTGGTCTAGCAGGGGTGTCCAGCTGTTACTGGTCTAGCAGGGGGTGTCCAGCTGTTACTGGTCTGGGCGGGGTGTCCACCCTGTTACTGGTCTAGTAGGGGTGCCCAGCTGTTACTGGTCTAGCAGGGGTGTCCCTGTTACTGGTCTACAGGGGTGTCCAGCTGTTACTGGTCTAGAGGGGTGTCCAGCTGTTACTGTCTAGCAGGGGTGTCCAGCTGTTACTGGTCTAGCAGGGGTCCAGCTGTTACTGGTCTAGGGTGTCCAGCTGTTACTGGTCTAGCAGGGTGTCCAGCTGTTACTGGTCTAGCAGGGGTGTCCAGCTGTTACTGGTCTAGCAGGGGTGTCCAGCTGTTACTGGTCTAGCAGGGTGTCCAGCTGTTACTGGTCTAGAGGGTGCCCCAGCTGTTCGGTCTAGCAGGGTGTCCAGCTTTTTACTGGTCTGCGGGGGTGTCCAGCTGTTACTGGTCAGAGGGGTGTCCAGCTGTTACTGGTCTAGCAGGGGTGTCCAGCTGTTACTGGTCTAGCAGGGGTGTCCAGCTGTTACTGGTCTAGCAGGGTGTCCAGCTGTTACTGGTCTAGCAGGGGTGTCCAGCTGTTACTGGTCTAGCAGTGGTGTCGAGCTGTTACTGGTCTAGCAGGGTGTCCAGCTGTTACTGGTCTAGCAGGGTGTCCAGCTGTTACTGGTCTAGCGGGGGTGTCCAGCTGTTACTGGTCTAGCAGGGTGTCCAGCTGTTACTGGTCTAGCAGGGTGTCCAGCTGTTACTGGTCTAGCAGGGTGTCCAGCTGTTACTGGTCTAGCAGGGGTGTCCAGCTGTTACTGGTCTAGCAGGGAGTGTCCATCTGTTACTGGTCTAGCAGGGTGTCCAGCTGTTACTGGTCTAGCAGGGTGTCCAGCTGTTACTGGTCTAGCAGGGTGTCCAGCTGTTACTGGTCTAGCAGGGGTGTCCAGCTGTTACTGGTCTAGCAGGGTGTCCAGCTGTTACTGGTCTAGCAGGGTGTCCAGCTGTTACTGGTCTAGCAGGGTGTCCAGCTGTTACTGGTCTAGCAGGGTGTCCAGCTGTTACTGGTCTAGCAGGGTGTCCAGCTGTTACTGGTCTAGCAAGGGTGTCCAGCTGTTACTGGTCTAGCAGGGTGTCCAGCTGTTACTGGTCTAGCAGGGGTGTCCAGCTGTTACTGGTCTAGCAGGGGTGTCCAGCTGTTACTGGTCTAGCAGGGGTGTCCATCTGTTACTGGTCTAGCAGGGGTGTCCAGCTGTTACTGGTCTAGCAGGGGTGTCCAGCTGTTACTGGTCTAGAATGGGTGTCGAGCTGTTACTGGTCTAGCAGGGGTGTCCAGCTGTTACTGGTCTAGCAGGGGTGTCCAGCTGTTACTGGTCTAGCAGGGGTGTCCAGCTGTTACTGGTCTAGCAGGGGTGTCCAGCTGTTACTGGTCTAGCAGGGTGTCCAGCTGTTACTGGTCTAGCAGGGGTGTCCAGCTGTTACTGGTCTAGCAGGGGTGTCCAGCTGTTACTGGTCTAGCAGGGGTGTCCAGCTGTTCACCTGGTGCCTACGCAGGGGTGTCGAGTCACCGCTGCCCTCGCAGGGGTGTCGGGTCACCGCTGCCCTCGCAGGGGTGTCGGGTCACCGCTGCCCTCGCAAGGGTGTCGGGTCACCGCTGCCCTCGCAGGGGTGTCGGGTCACCGCTGCCCTTGCAGGGGTGTCGGGTCACCACTGCCCTTCAGCAGGGTGTCGGGTCACCCTGCCCTCGCAGGGTGTCGGGTCAACGCTGCTTCGCAGGGGTCGGTCACGCTGCCTCGCAGGGTGTCGGGTCACCGCTGCCCTCGCAGGGTGTCGGGTCACCGCTGCCCTCCGGTGTCGTCACTGGCAAGTGTCGGGTCACCGCTGCCCTCGCAGGGGTGTCGGGTCACCGCTGCCCTCGCAGGGGTGTCGGGTCACCGCTGCCCTCGCTGGGGTGTCGGGTCACCGCTGCCCTCGCAGGGGTGTCGGGTCACCGCTGCCCTCGCAGGGGTGTCGGGTCACCGCTGCCCTCGCAGGGGTGTCGGGTCACCGCTGCCCTTGCACTAAACTATAGACCGGTGTCACTTACATGTATAGTGTGCAAAGTCCTGGAGAAAATCATCAGGAAAAGAATGATGGAACACCTTGAATGAACAGGATAATAAACACCAGAATGCACGGATTCTGGGAAGGCAAATCCTGTGTAACAAACCTCCTAGAGTTCTATGATAAAGTAACAGAGGTAAGGCAGGAGAGAGAAGGGTGGGTTGATTGCATTTTCCTGGACTGCAGGAAGGCCTTCGACACAGTTCCTCACATGAGATTAGTAAAGAAGTTGGAAGAACAAGCAGGTATAACAGGAAGGGCACTGGAATGGATCAGGGAATACCTCAAAGGGAGGCAACAACGGGTCATGGTGCGTGGTGAGGTATCACAGTGGGCGCCTGTGACGAGCGGTGTACCGCAGGGGTCAGTCCTAGGACCAGTGTTATTCCTGGTATATGTAAATGACATGACGGACGGGATAGACTCAGAAGTGTCTCTATTCGCGGATGATGTGAAAATAATGAGGAGAATCACGACGGAAGAGGACCAGGCAGGGCTGCAAACAGACCTGGACAAGCTCGACATCTGGTCTAGCAATTGGCTTCTTGAATTCAATCCCTCCAAATGCAAAGTCATGAGGATCGGAGAAGGGCAAAGAATACCGCTGACAGAGTACAAGCTAGGCGGACAAAGGCTACAAACCTCGGCAAAGGAGAAAGACCTTGGAGTGAGTATAACGCCAAGCACGTCTCCGGAGGCACACATCAACCAGATTACTGCGGCAGCATATGGGCGACTGGCAAATCTAAGATTAGCGTTCCGTTACCTTAACAAGGAATCGTTCAAGACACTGTATACCGTGTACGTCAGGCCCATACTAGAATATGCAGCACCAGTCTGGAACCCACGCCTGGTCAAGCACGTAAAGAAACTAGAGAAAGTGCAAAGGTTTGCGACAAGGTTAGTTCCACAACTCAGGGGTCTGTCTTATGAAGAAAGATTGAGGGAAATAGGACTAACAACACTGGAGGAAAGAAGGGTCAGAGGAGACATGATAACGACATACAAAATACTGCGGGGAATTGACAAGGTAGATAGTGACAGGATGTTTCAGAGAGGGAACACAGAAACAAGGGGACACAACTGGAAGCTGAAGACTCAGATGAGTCAAAGGGATGTCAGGAAGCATTTCTTCAGCCACAGAGTAGTCAGGAAGTGGAATAGTCTAGAGAAAGATATAGTGGAGGCAGGAACCATACATAGTTTTAAGACAAGGTATGATAAAGCTCATGGAGCAGGGAGAGCAGAGACCCAGTAGCAGACAGCGAAGAGGCGGGGCCAGGAGCTGAGTCTCGACCCTGCAACTACAATTAGGTGAGTACAATTAGGTGAGTACATATGGGCGCCTAGCTAACCTAAGAACAGCATTCCGACATCTTAATAAAGAATCGTTCAGGACCCTGTACACTGTGTACGTTAGGCCCATACTGGAGTATGCAGCACCAGTTTGGAACCGACACCTAGCTAAGCACGTAAAGAAGCTAGAGAAAGTGCAAAGGTTTGCAACAAGACTAGTCCCGGAGCTAAGGAGTATGTCCTACGAGGAAAATCGACTTGACGACACTGGAGGACAGGAGAGATAGGGAGGACATGATAACGACATATAAGATACTGAGAGGAATAGACAAGGTGGACAGAGACAGAATGTTCCAGAGATGGGACACAGCAACAAGGGGACACAGTTGGAAGTTGAAGACTCAAATGAATCACAGGGATGTTAGGAAGTATTTCTTCAGTCATAGAGTGGTCGGGAAGTGAATAGCTTGGGAAGCGATGTAGTGAAGGCAGGTTCCATACATAGCTTTAAGGAGAGGTATGATAAAGCTCTTGGAGCAGGGAGCGTGACCCAGTAGCGGCCAGTGAAGAGGCGGGGCCAGGAGCTATGACTCGACCCATGCAACCACAACTAGGTGAATACACACACACACACACACACACACACACACACACACACACACACACACACACACACACACACACCACACGCACACACATACACACACGGATCCTGCCACCACCTCCCTTTCCAGACTATTCCACTTCTTGACAACTCTGTGACTGAAGAAATACTTCCAAACATCCCTGTGACTCTTTTGAGTCTTCAACTTCCAATTGTGACCCCTTGTTGCTGTGTCCCGTGTGTGTGTGTGTGTGTGTGTGTGTGTGTGTGTGTGTGTGTGTGTGTGTGTGTGTGTGTGTGTGTGTGTGTGTGTGTGTGTGTGTGTACTCACCTAGTTGTGGTTGCAGGGGTCGAGTCATAGCTCCTGGGGTGTGTGTGTGTGTGTGTGTGTTTGTGTGTGTAATTTCGTAATGGAGGAGCACAATTGTTAATGATAATTACTAGATAAATCCTATTGACACGATTGCAGTTATTATGCGCAGCTCAATATGGTTGCTTTTGTTCTAACCCGAGGAAGTTGCAACAAGGTCAGATGCAGCTCTGTCAATGGACTCGTGTGTACACCCATCACTGTATATAATTAATGATATTTGCTTACTAGTGGATAGACGAAAGATTTATTGGGCAGTTGTTGCCTTTGCAGGTGATTTACGACAGATTACTGGCGATAAGCTTCTTGGGGAGGGGAGTGGGGGAGGGGGTTGGGGGAAGAAGTGATTTAAGGCAAATGCGTCTAAAATGCAACTCATGAATATGTTGTTGATGGTATACGATGCATACCAGATGATGAATAAGACACATGTACAACACTTGGTTATCTTCGTTGTTGAAACGTTTTCTCTGCGCAGCAGCTGTTAAGTCGAACACAGGCGAATTTAACACTGGAAATAACAATAGAAGTTTAGAAGTGAACATTTCCTCGAGACTTAAGGGACTGACCATATCAAGACAACAGCTGGTACTGAAGTGTTATATTCTCTTGCATTCGACTGAAGAAGCCTGTTGCACAGGCGGAAGGTTTCAGTAATAAAGATACTCAAATGTTGCACATGTCTTCATAAGTTTAATCAAAATGAGAACACCACATGGTATTTTTTTCTGTATGCATTTGATTCTGTTTACCTTTAAACACTTAATATTGTGGTGAAAGTGAGTGCATCATTCACAGTGTCTTGACGCTAGCCAAGGGATCTTCATACAAAGAATTGGAACTACTTTCCCTTTTGTATCTAACCTGATTACTTTCATTATCTAGATCCTTCATGACTCGTGTACGGGTTTAACGGCTCCCTACCCGTTTAATACTATTACGGTAATAAATTTATTTGGTACCCAACAACTCCTGATCCAATTGGTTTGGAATTTTCAACACTGAAGTGAGCGGAGCAGACACGAGGAAAAACGCTCAAAGGAATTACTGGAAACCTGGAGAGTAAATGGCAGAAGGTTCTACTTAGGGAAGGTTCTTAGAGTAACCAGACAAGTACACAAGACTTATGCCCAGTTTTATATAAACATTACTTAAAATGGTTTCCAAGTGATAAATTTAGAAAACCTCTTCATGAATGTTTTCATTGTTAGTGGAGAGTGTTGTGGCGATTTTGCTTCTTTTAATCTCAGTGGTATAGTAATATTTTTCACCAAATAACTGGAGTATGCATCCTCAAGGACGGTACGTTAAGGCTGGTGAGGGGCTCTTGATCCAAGGAACTGGACTTATCCTTCTTTTAATGTAGTTTGAATGTCATCTATTCCCCAGGCTGTGTATCAGAAGGTATTTTAGTCTTGAGTGATTCGGAACTAGACAATGTACTAGACAAGGTGAAGGTGGAGGCGCCCTCTATTTACGACTTTAAAAGTAAGTATGATAGAGCCCAGGAGGCCAGTCTAATAAGGTCGGCTATGTTAATGCAGGTGTTGAAGCACTGCTTCAACACCTGCAAACACAGCTCAGTAACTAAACAATGATAGGACACCGAGAGCGTAGCCGCGGCTGCTGTAACTACAGATGTAAACAAGTGTTCACACCCACACATTTGCAAGAACATTAAGATCATGTTGTCACTGGCGTCACCCATGTGTCATGCCACATGATACACCTCACACATGGTCATGACGTCGCCGGAACGACGCATCCTCCCTCCTCATTACCCATTAAATTTCAGTTATCGGTAAGGTAGCATGAGCGCCTATAAACATTTCAATCCCAATTGAAGGCCTTAAAAACATCGGGAGTCTTAAATCTGGCGGCGACGACGGCGGCGGCGGCGACTGTGGTGGTATCTGAAGTGAAGGCTCCGCCCTGGACCTTAGGCAGCAGCTGGGCGTCTACCTTTGCCGTTGTTGTTGTCTTGTATTAAAGTTTTACGTCGGACCTACTTGGGTACGACCGTCAGACCTACGCGGGTACGAATGTCGGACCTACGCGGGTATGACCACATTCGTACCTGTTCATACCGTCTTTGAGTTCAGAAGAAGGTATAGCCGGCGTTTCCAGTTGTATTCAGCAGATCCCCCTACGAAGATTTATTAGTAACGCAAACTTATTCCAAGGGCGTGTGTCTCATTGAGAGGCGGTGACCAGCGGCAGCTCTGTGCATAACTGCCCGAGTTACTGCCAACTTATTGGCCGGTTATTGATTGCTAGTTAGCACCGATTGTTTGCCAGTGTGTGGACACGGCACCGCTAACTCTCGCGAGGTGTGTGGGTAGTATACGACTCAACACGTCAGGCACAGCAGTTAGCGTTTTGTTTACGATCATTGCTTTGTGCGTAGTGCTCTTCTGGCTTACAGTGGGTGATGCTCATTGACGACTCGAGACTCTTGTTTAGAACTTGGTGTTCTTGTTTGCGCCAGTCAAATTTAAACCCACTCCTTAATGCAATGGATTTCGTTTTTCATACTTCAAACACAGGTGGAATACACCTAGCTTCTTCCAGCATAACAAAAGCACTCGCATGAAGACAGCTGTGTGTCGGCAATGGAAGTCTTTAGGGTATACAAGTATTCAAATATTCCATTACCGCAAAAATCTCAACAAACACAATGTTACTATAGAGAATGATACGGGAAATGAAGTTTCTTGAAATGTACTTCCTGTTTGACACCAAATTATCAGGATCGGGCGAGTAGTAAGTGTTGGTTAATAAAAATCATGTGGATTATAAAGTAATCGAGCCACCAAGAGTTATGAATAATCCTGTTGTCAATAAACTGATAAGATCAATATAATAATCATTCATGAATACTATTCACTGCCAATAATGATCAGATAATGCAGCCACTACCACATAATATATGACAACCAGCATAAATACTGTTATAATTATATTTGGGAAAATGAAGGATCAAATGTCCCATTCCATCAAGAAACACAGTTTGGAAAAGAAAAATCAACACTCTAAATTAGTCTAGTAATAATTCCAGTCCTTTGGGTTTAGCGCTTAGTCCTTAAGTTTCAATCCCAAGCCAAGATAAAGGTGACAATTCAGAGCATGTTGGGCTACGTCTGCCTTGGACTATGGCTGTAGACGGACACAGACACACAATACAACAGGCTTAGTGTCTAATCGACATGTGCCTAGGACAAAATTGTAGCTAACAGACACACACACACACACACACACACACACAGACACACACAGACACACACACACACAGACACACACACACTCACACTCAGACTCAGAGTATCAGAGAATGGAAACGGTACAGAAGGCAAAGAACCCAAGTAAACAAAGAGATTAGTAGAAGAGCTAGAAACGAGTATGCACAAGCACGGAGGAGGCCCAGAAACAATACGAAAACGACATAGCATCGAAAGTTAGTCCGACTGAAACTGATGTTCAGTCACATCAGAAGGAAGAAACAGTCAAGGACCAGGTGATAAGGCTGGGAGAGAAGATGGGAACTCACAAGTAATGATCAAGAGGTATGTGAGGAGCTCAACTTGAGGTTTAAGGAAGTATTCACAATGGAGGAAGGAAGGCAGCTGGGTAGACAGGACATGGTTCGTCACCAACAAGGGATGTACCAAGTGCTAGAGGGCATACATACAACTGAGGAGGAAGTGAAGCAGTTGCTCAGTGACCTCGATACCTCAAAGGCGATGGGTCCGGACAATATATCCCTGTGGGTTCTTCGGGAAGGAGCTGAGGTACTGAGTGTGTCACTTACCATAATATTCAACACATCCCTTGAAACTGGGCAGCTACCTGAGGTATGGAAGAAGGCCAACGTAGTCCCCATTTTTAAAAAAGGAGACAGAAAAGAGGCACTAAACTATAGACCGGTGTCACTTACATGTATAGTGTGTAAAGTCCTGGAGAAAATCATCAGGAAAAGAATGGTGGAACACCTTGAGCGGAACAGGATAATAAACACCAGACAGCACGGATTCCGGGAAGGCAAATCCTGTGTAACAAACCTCCTAGAGTTCTATGATAAAGTAACAGAGGTAAAGCAGGAGAGAGAAGGGTGGGTTGATTGCATTTTCCTGGACTGCAGGAAGGCTTTGACACAGTTCTCACATGAGATTAGTAAAGAAGTTGGAAGAACAAGCAGGTATAACAGGAAGGGCACTGGAATGGATCAGGGAATACCTCAAAGGGAGGCAACAACGGGTCTGGTGCGTGGTGAGGTATCACAGTGGGCGCCAGACGAGCGGTGTACCGCAGGGGTCAGTCCTAGGACCAGTGTTATTCCTGGTATATGTAAATGACATGACGGACGGATAGACTCAGAAGTGTCTCTATTCGCGGATGGTGTGAAAATAATGAGGAGAATCCATCGGAAGAAGGACCAGGCAGGGCTGCAAACAGACCTGGACAAGCTCGACATCTGGTCTAGCAGAGGGCTTGAATTCAATCCCTCCAAATGCAAAGTCATTAGGATCGGAGAAGGGCAAAGAAGACCGCTGACAGAGTACAAGCTAGGCGGACAAA
>WNWK01054079.1:0-11671 GCA_009830355.1 Cherax destructor | reverse complement strand
TTTTCTGAGGACATATGCACCTTACATCACCTGTCCTGCAGCAGCAGTCATTAGATGTATTTTCTTCTGTTGCAGACATGTAAGATGGATTTTGTGTTCAATAAAGCCTAGAAATGAGGCCTGTGTTTTTATCACAACATCCATCCTGTCATTTTTCGAGCAGATGCAATTGCAACTTTGTTATGGTCCTTGAAGGTGAGATCCTCTGACATGATCACTCCCAGGTCTTTGACATTAGTTTTTCGCTCTATTGTGTGGTTGGAATTAGTTTTGTACTCCGAAGAGATTTTAATTTCTTCTCGTTTTCCGTATCTGAGTAATTGAAATTTCTCATCATTGAACTTCATATTGTTTTCTGTAGCCCATTTAAAGATTTGGTTTATGTCTGCTTGGAGTCTAGCCGTGTCTTCAACGGTGGACACTGCCATACAGATTCGGGTGTCATCTGCAAAGGAAGACACAGCACTGTGGCTTAAATCCCTGTCAATATCTGATATGAGGATGAGGAACAGGATGGGAGCAAGTACTGTGCCTTGTGTAACAGCTTTTCACAGTAGCTGCCTCAGACTTTACTCTGTTGACTACTACTCTTTGTGTTCTACATGTTAGGAAATTATAGATCCATCTACCAACTTTTCCTGTTATTCCTTTATCACGCATTTTGTGTGCTATTACACCATGGTCACACTTGTCAAAGGCTTTGCAAAATCTGTGTATATAACATCTGCATTCTGTTTATCTTCTAGAGCATCCAGGACCTTGTCGTAGTGGTCCAGTAGTTGGGACAGACAGGAGCGGCCTGCTCTAAACCCATGCTGTCCTGGGTTGTGCAATTGATGGGTATCAAGATGGGTGGTGATCTTGCTTCTTAGAACCCTTTCAAAGATTTTTATGATATGGGACGTTAGCGCAATTGGTCTGTAGTTCTTTGCTATTGCTTTACTGCCCCCTTTGTGGAGCGGGGCTATGTCTGTTGTTTTTAGTAGCTGCGGGACGATCCCAGTGTCCATGCTTCCTCTCCATAAGATGTTAAAAGCATGGGATAGGGGCTTCTTGCAGCTCTTGATGAACACTGAGTTCCATGAGTCTGGGCCTGGAGCGGAGTGCATGGGCATGTCATTTATTGCCTTTTCGAAGTCATTTGGCGTCTTGATGATGTCAGAAAGGCATGCGTCTGTCAAGTTCTGTGGCACTCTCAAAAAAATCATTTAGGTTTTCGATTTTCAGTCTGGTTAGTGGCTCGCTAAAGACTGAGTCATACTGGGATTTAAGTAACTCACTCATTTCCTTGCTGTCATCTGTGTAGGACCCATCCGGTTTAAGTAGGGGCCCAATACTGGTTGTTGTTCTCGACTTTGATTTTGCATAGGAAAAGAAATACTTAGGGTTTCTTTCAATTTCATTTATGGCTCTTAGTTCTTCCCGTGTCTCTTGATTCCTATAAGATTCCTTTAGTTTTAATTCGATGTTTGCTATTTCTCTGACTAGTGTCTCCCTACGTATTTCAAAGATATTGGCCTCCTGTAGCCGCTCCGTTATTCTGTGCCTTCGCCTGTATAGGAGCGCCTCTCTCTTCTAGTTTGCATCTTCTCCTTTTCCTTAAGAATTTGCCTTGAGCAAACCTCAAGTACTACAGAGTTAATTTGTTCTAGACATAGGTTGGGATCCGTGATGCTTAGGCAATCTTCCCAGTTTATATCATTTAGGACTTGGTTTACTTGGTCCCACCTTATGTTTTTGTTATTGAAGTTGAATTTGGAGAAAGATCCCTCACGGCTGATCACATTTTGTTGATCTGGGGCTCCCCGCATGCATGTCTGGACCTCTATTATGTTGTGATCTGAGTATATTGTTTTTGATATGATGACATTTCGTATCAGATCATCATTGTTGGTGAAGATGAGGTCCAGCGTATTCTCTAATCTTGTGGGCTCTACTATTTGCTGGTTTAAGGTGAACTTGAACAAACACCACCTTATCTTAGCTGGAGACTTCAACATCAACCTTGGCCTACCAGATGACCAGCCAGTAACCGATTTCATCAACAATATGAACAACACACTTCTCATACCAACAATAACAAAACCAACCAGGCTTACTGAGACGAGTGCAACCATAATCGACCATATATGGACCAATATCCTAGCCCCCCTTAAATCGGGGATAATAACAGACAGCACCACAGACCACTACCCCACCTTCCTCTTAATAAACATTAGTAAACCGCCCCTGGAATACACCAAAGTTTCATTTCGACTCCATGACCAGGTATCAATAAATAACTTCATAACAGAGCTAGAGACGGTTGACTGGGCTATATAATTCTCAAATGCCAAGGGTATCAATGAGTGGACAGACAACTTTCTTAATAAATTACATAGACTATACAACATTGTCCTATAAAAATGAAACAGATTACGAATAAACGGCTAGGCTGCCCATGGCTAACTAACAGCTTACTAAAATCCATTAACAAGAAACATCAATATGAGAAGCAATATAGACGGGGATTCATACATAAGGAGTTTGTTAAACACTATTCATCAGTTCTCACCAAACTAATAAAAAAAGCCAAACATTGTACTACTCCAGCAGATTCACTGAAACAAGAGGATATATAAAAAAGACCTGGAAAACACTCTCACAGATTATGGGCACCCACAAACTGAAAAAAAACTAGGGATATTGTCCTAACTAAACCAAACGAAACACCACTACAGCCTATTGATACAGTAAACAAGATAAATGACTTCTTCTTAACCATAGGATCAAATCTTGCCAGTAAAATCCCAGATAACAATGCCCGAGCAAGTGATTACCTAGATGGGAATTTCCCATCCTCCTTACATCTTGCACCTACTGAACCCACTGAAGTCACCATGATAATCAAGTCACTTAAAAATAAATCAGGGCATCTGTCTCAAGTTCCACCCTTAATATACAAACGAGCTGCTCATGTCCTTTCATATCCTATTTCATTACTTTTTAACAAATCATTAGAAACTAGCACTTTCCCAACACTCCTCAAAACAGCAAGGGTTACACCAATACACAAAGGTGGTGACCCTACAGACGTAAACAACTATAGGCCTATATCAAATCTACCGTTGCTATCCAAAATCTTCGAGAAACTTGTGCACAAGAGATTATACTCATTTATAACGACACAAAGCATACTCTACCCCTGCCAATTTGGCTTCAGGAAAAATAAAAGCATTAACGATGCAATAGTAAAAATGATAGACATGCTTTACATAGCACTCGAAAATAAGGAATATCCACTAGGACTTTTTATTGACCTAAGGAAAGCTTTTGACACAGTAAACCACAGCATCCTACTCCACAAACTTGACCACTATGGAATAAGAGGTCATGCACTAGAATACTTCAAATCCTATCTCACTAATAGGTATCAGTATGTCACTATTAAAGACACATCCTCCACGACACTACCACTAGACACCGGAGTACCGCAGGGAAGTGTCCTTGGTCCCCTGCTCTTCCTCTTATACATCAATGATCTTCCCAATGTATCACAACACCTGAAACCAATACTCTTTGCTGACGACACAACTTATGTCATCTCCCACACAAATCTTGCCACGCTCAATACCATTGTTAACGACGAATTAATAAAAATATCAACATGGATGACAGCCAATAAACTTACACTCAACACTGATAAGATCTTCTATATTATGTTTGGCAACAGAACAGATGATCCACAATTAAACATTAAGATCAACACTACACCTATTGCTAAACATAACGAGGGCAAGTTCCTGGGCCTTCACCTTGACAGCAGCCTGAAATTCAGAACCCGTATCCAACACATAACAAAGAAAGTGTCCAAAACTGTGGGGATCCTCTCTAAGATACGGTATTATGTACCACAATCAGCTCTACTCACACTATACTAATCACTCATCTATCCCTACCTCACATATGCCATTTGTGCATGGGGATCAACAGCAATTACCCACCTAAAGCCAATAATAACCCAACAAAAAGCTGCAGTAAGAATTATAATGCAATGCAACGCTAGGCAGCACCCCTACCCCCCACTCTTCAAAGACCTAAACCTACTCACTGTCCAGAACATCCATACTTACTACTCTGCTATCTACATTTATAGAACCCTTAATTCCAACTTTAACCCTGAGCTAAAACACTTTCTTGACAGTTGTGACAGGACCCATAGACATAATACCAGACACAAACATCTCTTTGACATTCCCCGTGTCCGACTAAATCTATACAAAAATTCAATGCACATAAAAGGGCCTAAAATCTGGAACTCCCTGCCTGAAAACTCTAGAACTGCAGACACAACCTCCATTTTCAAAAGCACCGTTAAACAACATCTTATCTCACTTACGCACCCAACCGGTAGCTAACCACATGAAAACTACTTTATCTTGCACATATCCACAGCAAAATACACTTATTGATATCTGTGATTACCCTTAATTTGCACAGTACTAACCAAAATTCTAATACAACTATTGCTTCATAATTCTTAAGCTAGTCATAAGTTTGCCTAAGACACTCCATTATAGAAACTATATTATACCAATACATCACCTTTATCATTAATATATAAACTAATTGCTAAATTCTTAAACTAATTGTTAAATTCTTAAATGTTTAAATTCCAGTACCTCAATTTTGTAAACCTAGTTAATCACTACAATTTACCTAACCTTACTATCTGTATAATCATTGTGTCGCTATTAAGTAAGACCTATCATAAGACTGCCTGAAAAGCCTAGGCATACCTAGGCATATTATTGGCCATCTTGTAATATCTGCTTCATAAAATGTATAATTATAAGTACACCCCACCTTGTATATTACTCGAAATAAAGAATTTGAATTTGAATTTGGAATTCATTTAGTGCTGCAATATCCTGTCTATTTGCCTTAAATCTTTTTATCAACTGGTCTCTGAGTTTCATATTATCTAATATCTCAGTAGTCATCCAGGGTTCAGTTCTTCGTTTAGGTCGCTCACCATGCCCAGCCCTTCTAGGGCAGGGTAGGTGCCAAGGCTGGAGCTTGCTACCATCTGCGGCTCGCAAGCCTGTCCTTCCCGTCAGCCTCCTTGGGGCGGGGAAGGTGGCAGACCAGAGGGGCCTAGCAACTATTTACCTACCTGCCTCGTGCTTGTGGGCGAATATGGCTAGGCCTGGGACCAGTTGGTCCCACCGCTGAGGGGTACCCCCTCCCATGGGAGACTTCGGTCTCTGCTACTCCCACGCCAGGGAGCCGGAGCCGGGTCGCCATCTGGTAAAGACCCGGGCCGGGAGATTTCCCGGTGAATCAACACCTCCTCCTCCTCTTCGTTTAATCCTAACCTCTTTAACTGGTGCAATATTATCAAGGATGGCAGTGAACATTGTTTTGAATACAGAACAGAACAAGTTTAGGTAAGACCCTTTCGGGTGAAATGGGAAGTGGGTAGAGGATAAGAATAGATGGGTGAGAGGAAGAGTATTAAGTTGGAGAGATAGTACCAGGGCTTAACCCAGTAGCTCGATAGATACCCGATCCAACCTAGCTGCATAACCCTGTTTAATATAAGTGTGATCCACATGCCACCCCCCTCCCCTAACCACATCCTCCACACTAACCGCCCTCATCACCTCCCTCAAGCTCTGCAACAAACAACCCGCCCCCCTAGGTTCCACATCCCTCCCTCTAATAATGCAATTCCAATCTCCGGCAATTATCGTAACCAATGGTAAACCTCTCAATGCATAAACTAAATCATCCCGTACAAAATCATCCTTTACACGGTGATTGGAAGTCGCCGGCATATATACACCAATGAAACACACCTGCATGTCTCCCCAAACCCCGTCCACCCATACTATCCTGCCACCCCCTCCTCCCAGGTTTTAACTTGAAAGGGCTGGTCTCACGAATACCCACCATCACCCCACCCTTGAAATTCCCTGAACTCCCAGTATAACACTTATATCCCTTCAACCACAAATCCCTACCACACCTATAATTGTGCTCTTGGAGAAAGCATACATCCACATTCAACCGTCTTAACATCACCTCAATCCATCTCCTCCGAACTTCCGCCCAGAGCCCATTAACATTTAAGTTGAGACACCTGAATAGGTCAAAGGGGGTTTGCCACTTCGGCGCCCAGACCCTATCACAACTGCACTCTACCTCCTTTCACTCCTATCCCACGTTTCTTTCCTTGGGGTGCAACCTTTTTTCCCTTAACAACATCCCTCCAGGCCATTTTTGAAGACCTTTGACCTGGGGTTATCTCATCATCCTCAGTATCCCCACTGGGCCACTTACGGGATACTTCCACACATTCCATATCCCCGTTACCTTCCTCCCTATGCACCTCCACCTCAGCCACCACCACAGGCCCAGAGTTAACAAGATCCTCTACCGGACCAATCTTGCAATCCGGACGCTCCAAGCCACCAGATGAGTCCTCATCCAAGCCCAAAACACCCGCCGGAGACGGGCTTCCAAGGAGGCTCTGGATGTCCTCGAACAAAGGCCTTGATAACTCAGACGCCACCTCCAACAAGTCACCCTCCATGGCAACCTGAGAACACTCTTGCACCTCTTCCTGCATCGCTGGGGTTAAAGTCAATACGGCCTCTGCAGCATCAACCGCCTCACTCCAACTCCGAGGGACATCCTCAGTATCAAGAACCCTGGCCACATCCAACTGTACACTCGTCTTGGTCGTCTCTCTCAGGTCTGTCGCAGCATGAAAATTCCCATCATCTCGACGTCCAGGTTGCCGCTCCCTGCGTTGATCACAAGAAGCCACCATATGTCCCGGGGCACCACAGAGCCGGCACGTTCTCACCTGTCCAGCATACGAGACGTATACTTGAGTACGAAACTCTTGCATCTGGACATATGATGGGATAGGCCTCCTCAAAGTCATTTTGAGGGAGTATGATCCTGCCAGCATGCCAGCGTAAGTTCCCTGCTGCCACTGACCAACATTAGCGACATGTATAGTCCAATACTGACCGAATACTCGCCGAATATCCATTTCAGCAGCCTCAAATGGAAGATTCTTCACATGTATCCACGAGTAATGCACCGACACATCACGCATACGCACCTCCAATCCCAAATTGATGACAATAGGCTTGCCCTGAAACTTGTCCACCACTTCTTCATACACGCCAGCGGAGCTGAACTTGACAACAAATCTGACTGTCCGTTCAATGAGATACCATAAATGGCCTCAGTCGGTATTCTGAAGGTGTCACGTATAACTAATGGCAAGATAACCTCAGCATTATCAGGATACACAGCACCTTTAATTAAATCCACACAGACAGTGTTGACATGGCGCCGGTAGGTATCCGCCATAGTGATGAAAATAAAATTTCACCTAACCTCCACCAGGGGGACGACTGAGCTCACCCGCGCACCACCAAGGCTGGGGAGCAACTTCATAGGATGTTAAAAGCACATGATAGGGACTGCTTGCAGTTCTTGATGAACACTGAGTTCCATGAGTCTGGGCCTGGAGCGGAGTGCATGGGCAGTCATTACAGTGATCACTGGTACTAGTACAGTGATCACTAGTACATGATCACTGGTACACTAGTACAGTGATCACTGTACACTAGTACAGTGATCACTGGTACACTAGTACAGTGATCACTGGTACATAGTACAGTGATCACTGGTACACTAGTACAGTGATCACTGGTACACTAGTACAGTGATCACTGGTACACTAGTACAGTGACACTGGTACACTAGTACAGTGATCACTGGTACATAGTACAGTGATCACTGGTACATAGTACAGTGATCACTGGTACAGTAGTACAGTGATCACTGGTACATAGTACAGTGATCACTGGTACAGTAGTACAGTGATCACTGGTACAGTAGTACAGTGATCACTGGTACAGTAGTACAGTGATCACTGGTACAGTAGTACAGTGATCACTGGTACAGAGCAGTGACCCGTGTACGGTCAGTAGTACAGTGATCTCTGGTACAGTAGTCTGGAACCCACACCTGGTCAAGCACGTAAAGAAACTAGAGAAAGTGCAAGGTTTGCGACAAGGTTAGTTCCACAACTCAGGGTCTGTCTTATGAAGAAAGGTTGGAAATAGGACTAACAACACTGGAGGAAAGAAGGGTCAGAGGAGACATGATAACGACATACAAAATACTGCGGGAATTGACAAGGTAGACAGTGACAGGATGTTCCAGAGAGGGAACACAGAAACAAGGGGACACAACTGGAAGCTGATGACTCAGATGAGTCAAAGGGATGTTAGGAAGCATTTCTTCAGCCACAGAGTAGTCAGGAAGTGGAATAGTCTAGAAAAAGATATAGTGGAGGCAGGAACCATACATAGTTTTAAGACAAGGTAT
Source organism: Cherax destructor (assembly GCA_009830355.1). Taxonomy (NCBI): domain Eukaryota; kingdom Metazoa; phylum Arthropoda; class Malacostraca; order Decapoda; family Parastacidae; genus Cherax; species Cherax destructor. The sequence continues at coordinate 3,274 of WNWK01054079.1, read as the reverse complement.
GATAAAGCTCATGGAGCAGGGAGAGCAGAGACCCAGTAGCAGACAGCGAAGAGGCGGGGCCAGGAGCTGAGTCTCGACCCCTGCAACCACAATTAGGTGTATACAGTGATCACTGGTACACTAGTACAGCCAGCATGGTTTCAGGGATGGGAAATCCTGCATTATAAACCTACTGGAGTTCTATGACAGGGTGACGGCAGTAAGACAAGAGAGAGAGGGGTGGGTAGATTGCATTTTCTTGGACTGCAAGAAGGCATTTGACACAGTTCCACACAAGAGATTAGTGCAAAAGCTGGAGGATCAGGCAGGAATAACAGGGAAGGCTCTGCAATGAATCAGGGAATACCTGTCTGGAAGACAACAGCGAGTCATGGTACGTGGCGAGGTGTCAGAGTGGGCGCCTGTAACGAGCGGGGTGCCTCACGGATCAGTCCTAGGACCGGTGCTGTTTCTGTATTTGTGAAAGACATGACAGAAGGAATAGACTCCGAAGTGTCCCTGTTTGCAGATGATGTGAAGTTCATGAAAAGAATTCAATCGGACGAGGACCAGGCAGAACTACAGAGGGATCTGGATAGGCTGCAAGCCTGGTCGGACATAGACAGGGATATAAGCCACAGTGCTGTGTCTTCTTTTGCAGATGACACCCGAATCTGTATGACAGTGTCAACCATTGAAGACACTGCAAGACTCCAAGCAGACATCAACCAAATCTTTAAATGGGCTGCAGAAAACAATATGAAGTTCAATGATGAGAAATTTCAATTACTCAGATACGGAAAACGTGAAGAAATTAAAATCTCATCGGAGTACAAAACAAATTCCAACCACACAATAGAGCGAAAAACTAATGTCAAAGACCTGGGAGTGATCATGTCAGAGGATCTCACCTTCAAGGACCATAACAATGTAGCAATCGCATCTGTTAGAAAAATGACAGGATGGATAATGAGAACCTTCAAAACCAGGGATGCCAAGCCCATGTTGACACTTTTCAGGTCGCTTGTTCTATCTAGGCTGGAATATTGCTGCACACTAACTGCACCTTTCAAGACGGGTGAAATTGCTGACCTTGAAAATGTGCAGAGAACCTTCACCGCACACATAAGTGCGATAAACCACCTCAACTACTGGGAACGCTTGAAGTTCCTAAACCTGTACTCCCTAGAATGCAGGCGGGAGAGATACATTGTTATATACACATGGAAAATTCTCGAGGACTTAGTACCAAACTTACACACAAAAATCACTCCCTACGAAAGCAAAAGACTCGGCAGGCGATGTAACATCCCCCCAATGAAGAGCAGGGGTGCCACTAGCACGTTGAGGGACAACACAATAAGTGTCAGGGGCCCAAGATTGTTCAACTGCCTCCCAGCATCATCAGGGGATTACCAACAAACCCTGGCTGTCTTCAAGCTGGCACTGGACAGGCACCTAAAGTCAGTACCTGACCAGCCAGGCTGTGGTTCGTACGTTGGACTGCGTGTGGCCAGCAGTAACAGCCTGGTTGATCAGGCTCTGGTCCAACATGAGGCCTGGTCACAGACCGGGCCGAGGGGGCGTTGACCCCTGGAACTCTCTCCAGGTATACACTAGTACAGTAAACAGTGGTGACTGGTACACTAGTACAGTAAACAGTGGTGACTGGTACACTAGTACAGTAAACAGTGGTGACTGGTACACTAGTACAGTAAACAGTGGTAACTGGTACAGTAAACAGTGGTGACTGGTACAGTAAACAGTGGTGACTGGTACAGTAAACAGTGGTGACTGGTACAGTAAACAGTGGTGACTGGTACACTAGTACAGTAAGCAGTGGTGACTGGTACACTAGTACAGTAAACAGTGGTGACTGGTACACTAGTACAGTGAACAGTAGTGACTGGTACACTAGTACAGTAAACAGTGGTAACTGGTACACTAGTACAGTAAACAGTGGTAACTGGTACACTAGTACAGTAAACAGTGGTGACTGGTACACTAGTACAGTAAACAGTGGTAACTGGTACATTAATCTTTCAGTAATAAGTGGCCTGGTAGACAACACTCTCGACTCACACCGAGTGGTCGTGGTTCGATCACCGGCAAGGGTGGAAACATTGGGCATGTTTCCTCACACCTCTGTCCCCGTTCACCTATCAAGCAAGTAGGTACCTGGATGTTAGGTGACTGGTGTAGGTGGCATTCTGGGGGGAAATATTCAATAAGGACCACAATGAAAATAATGGAGACAGTCCCTCGATTACCCACTGGCTTTCTGGGGTGACTAACCGTCCCCGATTCAAAAGCCGAATTATATCATATTTATATCGAACAATGACATATCTACCTGGAGTCTACCTGGAGAGAATTCCAGGGGTCAACGCCCCCGCGGCCCGGTCCGTGACCAGGCCTCTTGTTGGACCAGAGCCTGATCAACCAGGCTGTTACTGCTGGCCGCACGCAGTCCAACGTACGAACCACAGCCCGGCTGATCAGGTACCGACTTGAGGTGCCTGTCCAGTGCCTGCTTGAAGACAGCCAGGGGTTTGTGGTAATCCCTGATGTATGGGGAGGCAGTTGAACAGTCTTGGGCCCTCACACTTATTGTGTTGTCCCTCAACGTGTAGTGGCACCCTGCTCTTCATTGGGGGATGTTACATCGCCTGCCGAGTCTTTTGCTTCGTAGGGAGTGATTTTTGTGCAAGTTTGGTACTAAGCCCTCGAGAATTTTCCATGTGTATATAATAATGATCTCTCCGCCTGCAGTTCCTAGGGAGTACAGGTTTAGGAACTTCAAGCGTTCCCAGTAGTTGAGGTGGTTTATCGCCTTATGCGTGCCGTGAAGGTTCTGCAATTTTCAAGGTCAGCAATTTCACCTCGCCTTGAAAGGTGCAGTTAGTGTGCAGCAATATTCCAGCCTAGATAGAACAAGCGATCTGTAAAGTGTCAACATGGGCTTGGCATCCCTGGTTTTGAAGGTTCTCATTATCCATCCTGTCATTTTTCGAGCAGATGCAATTGCTACATTGTTATGGTCCTTGAAGGTGAGATCCTCTGACATGAACACTCCCAGGTCTTTGACATTAGTTTTTCGCTCTATTGTGTGGTTGGAATTAGTTTTGTACTCCGATGAGATTTTAATTTCTTCACGTTTTCAGTATCTGAGTAATTGAAATTTCTCATCATTGAACTTCATATTGTTTTCTCAGCCCATTTAAAGATTTGGTTTATGTCTGTTGAGTCTTGCAGTGCTCTCAACGGTGGACACTGTCATACAATTGGGTGTCAT
>WNWK01054078.1:0-11672 GCA_009830355.1 Cherax destructor | reverse complement strand
TTATACTTAACTACAAAATACATCACAGCATTATAATTCACTACAGCACAGTTCAAAGCATTATACTTCACTACAACACACATCACATCATTATACTTCACTACAGCACACATCACAGCATTATACTTCACTACAACACACATCACAGCATTATACTTCAACACACATCACAGCATTATACTTCACTACAACACACATCACAACATTATACTTTACTACAACACACATCACAGCATTATACTTCACTACAACACACATCACTGCATTATACTTCACTACAACACACATCACAGCATTATACTTCATTACAACACACATCACTGCATTATACTTCACTACAACACACATCACTTCATTATACTTCACTACAACACACATCACAGCATTATACTTCCTTACAGCACAGTTCAAAGCATTATACTTCACTACAACACACATCACAGAATTATACTTCACTACAACACACATCACAGCATTATACTTCACAACAACACACATCGCTGCATTATACTTCACTACAACACACATTACAGCGTTATACTTCACTACAACACACATCACAGAATTAGATTTCACAACACACATCACAGCATTATACTTCACTACAACACACATCACAGCATTATACTTCGCTACAACACACATCTCAGCATTATACACACACAACCCGCACATATAAAAAGAGAGGAGCTTACGACCACGTTTCAGCCCGACTTGGACCATTTACAAAGTCACACTAACACACAGAACAGGTGGAAGGAGTATATATAGGCAGGCAGACAGGGGAAGGGTACAAGAGTGTGGGGTAATAATGGAGGTAGTAGTGGAAGTGGTAGTAGTAGTAGTGGAGACAGTCATATTCTAGGAAAGGAGCACTGCAAAGAAGCTGGCGGCCCGCATGGGTGGGACGAGAACACAGAGGGATGAAAAATCGAATAAAATAAAGAAGGACAAATACAAGGAGAAGTGGGAAGAGATGAAAGGGGAAGGAATCAGGTTAAGTCACGGGTGTTCTTAAGTTTGGAGCATTTAACAATGTAATGAGAGAGGAAAGCATCAACAGAGACAAAGCTATGGCTAAGATTCATACAGGGAAAGTTGTGTATAAGGGAGGATTCAACCAGGCGGTGACTATGAAAGTTGGACGTAGGGTAGACAGTTTTAGCAGAAGACCAATCAATATGATGACTGTGATCTCTGACATGACAGAAAAGAGCATTATTAGTGTCGGCAAGCCTAACACTATTTTTGTGCTCCTTGAGTCTGTCAGAAAGAGATCGGCCAGTTTCTCCAAAGTACTGAAGAGGACAGGAGGAGCAAGAAATAGAGTAGACACCAGGAGAATCTGTAGAGGGAGGGGAGGTATGAACTAGATTAGTGCGAAGAGTGTTAGTCTGACGAAAGGTAAGTTTGATGTCTAAGGAACGGAGAGAGTTGCTGAGATTAGAGAGACCAGAGATGTAGGGAAGGCAGAGGACTGGAGAGTTCCCTGGAGTAGAGGGTTTAGGAGAGAAGAAAATCCATTTGGCACGAGAGAAAGCAGAGTCTATGGAATGGGAAGGGTAGCCAAGGCGGGAAAATGAATTATGAAGAGTGGAAATTTCTGCTTCAAGGAACTGAGGATCACAAATGCGGAGAGCACGGAGAAAGAGGGAGATAAGAACACTTTTCTTGACAGAGGAGGCATGATAAGAGAAGTAATGAATGTACATGCCACTGTGCATAGGCTTGCGGTACACGGAGAAGGCAAAACCTGTAACTGAGCGGTGGACATGAACATCAAGGAAAGGAAGCAAAGAATTAGATTCGGCCCATGCGGGCCGCCAGCTTCTTTGCAGTGCTCCTTTCCTAGAATATGACTGTCTCCACTACTACTACTACCACTTCCACTACTACCTCCATTATTACCCCACTCTCTTGTACCCTTCCCCTGTCTGCCTGCCTATAAATACTCCTTCCACCTGTTCTGTGTGTTAGTGTGACTTTGTAAATGGTCCAAGTCGAACTGAAACGTCGTCATAAGCTCCTCTCTTTTTATATATGCGGGTTGTGTGTGTAAGTTGTTGGAGGTAGGTAATTGGGTGGGAGGGGGTCTGGGGACGAGGTATGGGTGGTCAGTGGTGGAGCGGTTAAAGATTTGTGGGATTGTTTATATGAATGACACGCTGGAATCTAGGAGAGTAAATTCGTCAGACGTGGTGGGAGGAGCTATGCTTAGGATGGGGGGATGGAGGCCGGGGGATCTAGCTTTGCAGAAGTGTGTGATTGTAGTGAATACGATTGTGTTTAGTAGATTATGGCATACTGCAGCGGTTTTCCCGTTGATGTCGGAGGATGTGAAAGATTTGGAAAAAAAGGTATTACGGTATGTATGGGGTTATGGTAAACATTGGTTATGTAAGGAAGTGGTGATGCAAAGGGTGAGGTTAGGGGGATTGGGGTTGATTTCAATAGACACATGAGTGAGGTGCATGTATGTGAAGCAATGTTATGTGAGGACAGGTGGGGAGAGCGGGTGCAAGGTGGGGAGGGTGATGAAAGACCTGCGAAGGTGGTGGAAGGGGAAGGAATTGGAACAATGTGAGGATTGGTTGCGGTGGTTATTAGCAGTGAGGGAACCTGAGAGGGTAAGGGCAAGTGCATTGGGAAAGGTAGGGGAGGCAAGGGAAGTAAGAACATAAGAACATAAGAAAGGAGGAACACTGCAGCAGGCCTGTTGGCCCATACTAGACAAGTCCTTCACATTCCATCCCACTAACAGAATATTTGTTCAACCTAATTTTCAATGCTACCCAAGAAATAAGCTTTGATAATTTTATTTACTCATGTGCAATTCCCACTCAAATCCAACCCCTTTCACTCATGAATTTATCCAACCCAAATTTAAAACTACCCAGGGTCCCCGCTTCAACAACCCTACTAGGCAGACTGTTCCACTCATCAACTACCCTATTTCCAAACCAATACTTTCCTATATCCTTTCTAAATCTAAACTTATCTAACTTGAATCCATTATTGCGGGTTCTCTCTTGGAGAGATACCCTCAAGACCTTATTTATATCCCCTTTGTTAATACCCATTTTCCACTTGTATACCTCGATCATGTCTCCCCTCATTCTACGTCTTACAAGTGAATGTAATTTAAGGGTCCTTAATCTTTCTTCGTAAGGAAGATTTCTAATGCTATGTATTAATTTAGTCATTCTACGCTGAATGTTTTCTAACGAATGTATGTCCATTCTGTAATATGGAGACCAGAACTGAGCTGCGTAATCTAGGTGAGGCCTTACTAATGATGTATAAAGCTGTAATATAACCTCTGGACTTCTGTTGCTAACACTTCTTGATATAAATCCCAGTAATCTATTTGCCTTATTACGTATGCTTAGGCATTGCTGTCTTGGTTTAAGGTTGCTGCTTACCATCACCCCCAAGTCCTTCTCGCAATCTGTATGGCTAAGTTCTACGTTATTTAACTTATAAGTGCTTGGGTTATGGACACTCCCGAGCTTTAGAACTTTGCATTTATCTACATTGAACTGCATCTGCCATTTTTCTGACCAGGAATTGAGTTTGTCTAAATCCTCCTGTAGTTCACTGACATCTACGTCTGAATCAATTATCCTACCTATCTTCGTGTCATCAGCGAATTTGCTCATATCACTAGAAATTCCCTCGTCAAGGTCATTTATATATATTATAAACAACAACGGGCCCAAAACCGATCCCTGAGGAACGCCACTTGTTACAGATCCCCACTCCGATTTAACCCCATTTATGCACACCCTCTGCTTCCTATTGGTGAGCCATGACTCGATCCATGACAACACTTTTCCCCCAATGCCATGAGCAGCCACTTTCTTTAACAGTCTCTGATGTGGTACTCTATCAAAAGCCTTACTAAAATCCAAATAAACAATATCGAATTCATTATCATGATCAACTGCCTCAAAAGCCTTACTGAAAAAAGTTAATAAATTAGTTAGGCAGGAACGGCCCCTAGTGAATCCATGCTGAGTATTATTAATCAAATTATGCCTATCGAGATGGCTTCTTATGTTATCAGCTATAATCGACTCTAGTAATTTGCCTACAATTGATGTTAGACTTATTGGGCGGTAATTTGATGGTAACGACTTGTCCCCTGCTTTAAAAATAGGAATTACATTAGCCATCTTCCATCTGTTTGAAGAGATAGGTTAAAAATGTTAGTTAAGGGTTCACAGAGTTCCATTTTGCATTCCTTAAGAACCCTTGAAAAAAGCTCATCAGGACCTGGCGATTTATTTTGCTTCAAACGGTCTATCTGTTTGATAACCATTTCACTAGTGACTGTGATACTACATAATTTATCTTCTTCAGGCCCACTAAAATACCTAGTTCTTGGGATATTATTAGTGTCTTCCTGAGTGAAAACCGAAAGAAAATAATTATTAAAGATAGAGCACATTTCATTCTCTTTGTCAGTAAGATACCCATCATTATTTTTAAGAGGACCTATCTTATCTCTAACTTTTGTTCTATACACCTGGAAAAAACTTTTTGGGTTAGTTTTCGAATCCCTAGCAACTTTAATTTCGTAGTCCCGTTTAGCTTTTCTTATTCCCTTTTTAACATCTCTCTTAATGTCAATATACTGATTCATAAGAAGACCCTCACCTCTTTTGATACGCCTATAAATTCCTTTCTTCTGCCCTAAAAGATATTTGAGCCTATTATTCATCCATTTTGGGTCATTTCTATTCGATCAAATTTCTTTATATGGGATAAATGTTCTTTGGGCAGCCTGTATAGTGTTAAGAAAACTGTCATATTGATACCTCTCTTCGTCACCCCAGTCCACAGTTGATAAGTGTTCTCTAAGTCCATTATAATCTGCTAAGCGAAAATCTGGGACGGTTACTGAATTATCCCTACTATCATACATCCATTCAATGCTAAAGGTAATTGACTTGTGGTCGCTTGAGCCGAGTTCCTCTGTAATTTCTAAATTATTAACAAGGGTTTCCTTGCTTGCCAGAACCAAGTCACGTAGGTTATTTCCCCTTGTAGGTTCTGTTACAAACTGCTTCAAAAAGCAATCCTGAACTACTTCTAAAAAGTCGTTAGATTCTAAATTCCCTGTCAAGAAATTCCAATCAATCTGACTAAAGTTAAAGTCCCCTAAATTACTACGTTATCGTGCCTTGTGGCCTTAACAATTTCCTCCCAAAGTAGTCTCCTTGTTCCCTATCTAAGTTTGGAGGACGGTAAATCACGCCTAAAATCAGTTTTTCACACCCCTCTGAAAATTCTATCCAGACAGACTCTGTATGTGTTAATTCAGACTTTATACCCGTTTTTATGCAACAATTTAAATGGTCACGGACATAGAGTGCCACCCCACCCCCCTTCCCGATACTTCTGTCTACTTGGAACAATTTAAAACCCTGAATGTGACATTCGGCAGGCAAGTCCCATTTTTTCATATTAAACCATGTCTCAGTTATTGCAAAAACATCAATATTACCTGTACTTGCAACTAATCTCAACTCGTCCATCTTATTCCTAGCACTACGACTATTGGTGTAATAAATATTTAAAGACCCTCCTTTCTCTTTACCCTTCCTGCTCATTTCTGTTTTTCCACTTTACCTATTACTGTCCTTGTCATCTAGTGTCACTAGCTTTCCACTGTCCACCTTATTCTGCCTATTACTAGTTCTCCTAGAACTTATAATATTACTACACTGGGACTTCACTGTTTTCCCCCCAAAACCCATACCACTAACTATTTCTAGTTTAAAGCCCTAACAGCTCCCTCCACTGCAGTTGCCAGTGCCCCCACCCCAGACCTGGATAAGTGAACCCCATCCCTGGCGTACATGTCATTTCTGCCATAGAAGAGGTCTCAGTTGTCAATGAATGTTACTGAATTTTTCTTACAGTATTTGTCCAGCCAGCAATTGACACCAATTGCCCTGGACAGCCATTCATTCAACTCCTCTCCTTGGCAAAATACCACATATGACAGGGTTCCCCCTTCTTCCTAATTATGTCTATTGCTGACCTAAACCTGCTAGTCAGGTCCTCACTCCTACGTCTGCCAACATCGTTGCCTCCAACACTGAGACAGATAATAGGATTGCTCCCATTACCTCTCATGATGTCGTCCAGACGGCTAACAATATCCTCCATCCCAGCCCCAGGAAAGCAAACCCTCTGTCTCCTACTCCTATCATTCAAACAGAAAGCCCTATCCATGTATCTAACCTGGCTGTCCCCAACAACAACAATGTTTTTACCTTCCTTGGTGTCGTTCGTCGTGACGCTCCCAGAAGTCGACTCACATTCATCGGATAGCACGGAGAATGGGTTCGATGTTTCCACAACATTCTCCTGGGTCTTCGTTGTTTCTACCTCTCCACCCGTCCTCTTGATCCTTAACTTTGTCCCATGCGTTTTAGCCACTGTCCAGGTTCCTTTTTTGGCTTGAGGATTCTCAACAGGAGGATTACTACGAATCCTCTTGTTTTCCTCAGTCAGTCGCTGTATCTCAAGCTTAGCTACCCTCAGTTCTTCCTTCAGCTGCTGGTAGAGTAGCTCAAGAGAGGACATCTTCAGATTCACAGAGAGCACACAAGACACGTCTTCACTGTAGTAGTAGTGGGGGTTGCGGAGTATCCGGTGTATGACTGGGAGGGGATATGGGGGGGGTTGACTAAGATGAAATTGAGGGTGAAGGTAAGGGAGGTGATCGTTAGGTTCTTGCATGGAGTGGTAGATTCAAAGGCTATACTGTTTAAGATGGGATTGGTAGGGCATCAGCGTGTAGCAGGTGTGGAATGGAGGAAACAGCTTATCATACCATTTACTTCTGTGAGAGTTTGAATACTGTAAGGATGTGGATTGGGAGGGTTATTCGTATGTTGGGAGGCGGGGAGGGTATACAGACATTACAGGCATTGAGTTTGGATATTGGGGGTGTGGGTGGGGCTGTAAGGAGGGCGTTGTTGTATGTCATGGTGGATTTCCTGTACGTGTCATGGGTGATGAGGGAGGAGACGGGGATGTGCGGATTAGGGCCATAGCGGGTAGCATGTATCGCACAAGATGTAGGAATAGGGTAATTTATGGGAGGTCCTGGGATGTCCTTTTCTCGGAAAGCTATAGGAATATGATGATCAGGGATTTACTAGGGTGAGGTGAGGGGACTCTTAAATGGGCTTGTCTGTAGGTGGAGAAGTAAGTGGTGGATTAAAGGGTAGATAGGGTACGCTTGAGGATGTGGAAGATGGTTAGAAACGTGGGGGAGGGTGGGGTGGGGTGGTGAGGTGACGGTGACTCAAGGGATGTATATCACAGGGGACGCATGACGTTTTTGTGGAGGGTGTGGTGCATAGAGGTAGGTAGCGAAAGAATGAGAGAGGGGGGAGACGGAGGTGACTGGGTAGGGGTATCATTTTCTTTATCATGCTTTATTCATTTTTGTTCATATATTTAAAGGGGTGAATTAAAGGGGCTTACCTAGAGGCAATGAAGAAGACACTGTACGTGTATGTGGATAAGGGTTGATTAACCTTATTTTGTGTTAAAGATGCACGAAAGTCATGAGCAAGGTGAATGCCATGGCTATAATTATCAGAGATGTTGTGTTCAGCGATAAAATAGTTGTGGTGTGGAAATCTGTAGATTAAAAGCAGATAGAAATGTGGTACATAGATCCATGATGTTTTGGAGCAAGTATATTTAGCCTGTTGCATCAGGTTGTTATGTGAGGTGTGGGTGGGGAAGGGTGGGGTGGGGAGTGGGAGGGATAGCGGTGGTATCCAGGGATACCAAGTCAATGTATTGTAATAATAATAGAGTCGTCTATATGTGGATGGTTCCATTGTAATTCCGTGAAGGCAAGACATTAATATATTGTGTACATACATTATGTAGATGGTTGTTTTCAGTGTTGTTGTGTTATACAGAATATAATTGTAGGATTAAAAATTACAGTATATAATTGTAGGATTAAAATTATATGGTAACAGGCGGTTGTGTGGCCCAATGTGAGCGTTATGCTTATGGTGTTATGATAATGGTTTTTATGTACAGAGTCTGTTTCATATAGATAGTATATAAGAGGTGTTCATATATATTATGCATCTTAACAACTGTAAATATTACATGAAAGACTTGTTTTCCAGTGTATATAATGTACCTTTATAACTTCGATGTATGTGGGTGAATAAGGTTTAATTGTATATGGTACAGGTTACTATTATGTGATGACGGGTTCTTTGTTTACGTTTTGATTATATATTACATAACTGCTCTGTTACGTTGTTTACATATTGTATATGTATTCCTAATGTTTTTAAATAAAAAAAGTGTACTTCTGGGAGTTTGGGGAGGGACATCTTATTTACTGCGTGAGACTGGCCCACTACGTTATCTACACTCTTTAACCTATCCCGTACCTTAGCTTTGCAAGACAGAATGACCTCTTCAAATCACAATAATGTTGCAACAGGGCGTCTCTTTCCTCATCGTTTGCACAATCCTCCAGGAACAAACGTTCATAATCGTTCAACCACCTCTCGTACGACTCGTACCTACGTTCTAGTACCTCTAGACTCGTTTTCAAGTCACTAGCACTCACCGATGCCTGATTCATTAAATCCAAACACTTCTTGTGTGACTTTGTCACATGACCTTTGCGAGCTTGCAATGACCCTTTCTTTGCTTTAATGTCCATGGGTCTACCACTCCCAGCAACTCCACTAGATTCAGTCATAGTTATAGAATTAATAACCACTGACGGTACAAATTAAGTAAATCCTTTATAAGGGTGATTCTCACACCTTACTCTTGCACAAATCGTAGCCACTCCTATGCTAGCAATTAATTTGGACTAATTACAATCCACCCAACGATTAATTAATTCTTGTACTCTATACTCACTTCTACAATCAGTCACTTAATTATTAAATAATTAATTCAATAATGATTAATTCACTAATCACATCCGGTTCAAGGAGGACCAACGGGCAGATGTGGGGAATTGTGAGACTACTTGTATGGACTTCACCGCCACTTACAGACAGATAAACTCAACGGAAAGTAACCGACTAATATTATTTTACCACAGTCATTCCGCGAGGTGTGTGAGTAAACTTGAGTCGCCGTGGTCGCTAGTAAGTAAGTTTATTCAGATATACACAAATACATTTGCATACATTATCATACATAGCAGCATATGTGTAGAGAACCTAGGAAAACCCCAAAAAAAGTCAGCTAGAGTGACTTATTTCCATTGGGGTCCTTTGGGACGGCTCCCTTGATATCCTCACCCCGCTAAACCCACCTCTATCCTTGACCAGTTTTAAAAAGTAAAATAGCTCGCACTAATACGTACGATACAATAATGGTTGTGGACTGTATATTTTAGTATTGACTAATTACAAGTAGAAAGAGAGTACACAATTAAATCATCACTCACCCCTTGTCAGTGATGGTCGTTGAAGATCATTGGCATAACCACAGCAAGTATTCATCATTGCAACCTATCTACTGGCCAGTAACACAGTTACAACAATAAATGTACTTACTGTGGGTGAGGGAGTCGCTTCCTTTGTTGGTGTTCCCTCGCGGTCTTGCTTGGTAGCAATTATACTCCCGGCAAGACAATGATGATGGAGTGGTTGTCCCGATATAGAAGTACGTATTGACTTCTTGACACCTCTACAATTCTCAAGACAGAATTGTGAGGTCAAAATACGGTCATTAGAAGAATGGTGCAGAAAATCACTGCACACATTCTCTCTCGTGATATTAACATCACCAAATTCTCTTTAGTTCACACAACGATTTAATGTCCCACTAATTTACCTTCATCAGTCGCAGCCCAGCTCTGGTGGTGCGAGGGTGTGCGGTGCTCTGACCTGATCCCTGGCGACACTTTACAGCACTTTGGTTTCCAAACAACATGGCGACAGCCGGGAGGAGATGCTTGAATACTGTCTGTGTTGACCTTGTGACGGGCGTTCTACACCCTGCAACGGCCGGGACTGTGTTACCAACGATATTACGAGATGTGTATGGACTTGACACAGGTGATTTGTATGGCATTGTCCTGAATGGGATGAATAGGGTCTTTGTGAAGCTACTGATGGCGGAAGTTTATGACCGACTCGTAGATCGACACCAAGATCATGTATACACGGTGCACACCGGACTTCAGGTACGGTTGAAGGACGTTTCACGTACATACACTTGGGTACGTTTGAAGAACGTCCCATTTGAAGCGGACGGATGGACATCAGTGCAGTCTTCAGTGCGTACAGAACGATACACGCAGCTACACCTGGAAAGTGGAGCAAGGGACCATTGATGGGCCTCTTTGATGGGTCGTTCTCGTTGAAAATGACCCTGAGGCACCCTATACCGTCATATGTTGTTCTACCAGACTTCCAGGACCCAAGTGTACATAACCTACATGGGACACGAAAGACGTGTCAACTGTGTGCCGCCAATGATCATGTGGCGGCTTACTGCATGAGGAGGACGGAACCCAGACAGGTTCCAGAGCAACGAGTAGTGGAAATGCAGGCGCAGAGAGGAACAGAAGGAGGAGACGCAACGGGAGAAGCAGCCCAAACTTTGGAGTGAGATTGTGGAGGGATCTGGTGGTTTGTCAGACTCTAACACAGGAATCTGTTATGCCAGTGGTTGACTGTGTCAACATGAGAGTCCAGGCAGAGGATGTACCATTGGAACAAATATTAAAGGACATATTGGACGACCCTTTGCCGGTGGAAAGTGTGGAGAGTGCCAGTCCAGAGGACCAACACTTAATTATGGAGGATGTGCAGGTGGAGGTCCATCAGACAGACAATGCAAGTAGTGTGGAAGCAATACAGAGGACACGTAAAAGGTCTGGCAATTCGTCAGGCAGTGAGGATGTGCTGACACCGGAGCAGAGGATCTGTAAAAGCCTTTGGTGGAAGTTGTTAAAAAGATCTAGGTTTGGTGCAAGAGTGGGGTACTTTTAAGAGGAAGCAAACGGGTAAACTGAGTAAAGGGAAGTCAGGGTACAACTTCCACAGAGGCCTAGGGGCAAACCCTTGACATAGATTTCAGGTGTTTGACACTTGATGTAAAAGGGTTAAGGGATGAAATCAAGAGGGCTTGGGTGGAGTGTACGTTGGGAAGGTATGGTGTGACAGTCGCTTTTATACAGGAACACAATTATAGGAGTGGTGGGAAATACTTTTGAATGGCTACCAAAGTGTTTGCAAGTTCATCCAGTAGATAAAGGGGTGGCAGTAGCGGTGGCGGTAGCGGTGGCGGTAGCGGTGGCGGCGTCAGGCCCTTTCAAACCTTTGCATGGGAGGAGTGTTGGGGGTAGGCTGGTTAGAGTGGATGGGGAGTATAGTGGAGTTAGGGCATGTTTTTAGGGGTGTACATGCCAGCGGAGGCAAGGAAGGTGAGTGGATTTTGTTTGGGATTACATGGTTTATGCATGTCGGGATTTGCCTAGTGTAACGATTGTTTGGGGGAATTTTAATTGTGTAATTAGAGAGAGGGGTGTGGAGCCGCAGGGGTGGAGGTTGTGTTCTTCCAGCCTTAAGGGACGTACTTAGGAGGGTAGGTTAGAAAGCGTGATTAGTTGGGAGGTGCGGGTGAGCCTACTTTTGTTAGAA
>WNWK01054077.1:0-11672 GCA_009830355.1 Cherax destructor | reverse complement strand
AGGCTCAGAAGGGTCTATTTCAATTTCCCTGAATAGTGATATGGGGGTTTTATGTTCACCCTGGGTCTTTTTCCCTCTCAGATTTTTTAGTGTCTCTAGCTCTTCTCACTGTATTTCAACTACATTCCTTTTCTTTCAATTCAGGTGACACCGAAATTAGTTGTACATTGTTGTTGTTGATTTTGCCTGCTGTTCTCTCAGCATCCATGGTAATATATTATCTATACCATTGTTGTTTTTTTGGGTCTTCTGTCTTCCTCCATCCATGGTAATATATTATCTACTACCATTGTTGTTGTTGATTTACATGGTACTTCTGCTGCTTCTTCAGCATCCATGGAAATATTATCTACTACCATTGTTGTTGTTGATTTACATGGACTTCTGCTGCTTCTCTCAGCATCCGGTAATTTTATCTACTACCATTGTTTTTGGGATTTACATGGTAGTTCTGCTGTTTCTCTCAGCACCCATGGTAATATATTATCTACACCATCTCTCCTCCTTCCTTCCTCAGCCTGATCCCTGGCCCTTTGACTGTTGTTCTCCTCCTGATGTGGCTGTACAAAAAATTTTGGGCGGATTTGGCTTTCGCTGCATGTCTTTTTCATTTTTCGTTCCCCTTCTTCCCTGTGCATATTCATTTCTGGCTCTACGACTGCTCTCCTTATTTTTGGGTCCTTTGCCTTCTTCTTTTTCCCATTCCCTGGCCCCTTGGTTTGGCCCTCCTGCCCTTTGGGTGAACCACGGGCTCATCCTGCTTTTTCATTATTCCTGTTACCCTTGGGTCAAACCTCCCTCGGCTTCCTTGCATATTGTTGTCACATATTTCATCACCCGTTTACTGACTTCCCGCCATTCTCTGTCCCCCAACCCCGTTCAGAAGTTCTTCATGCCCACGTAGTCCCCTTTCTTTAGTTTGGCTTCATTTCCCGCCCTTCCTGTTTCCCCCCCACTTGTAACTACTATTATTCGAAGCTTAGAACCATATGATCACGGCCCCAAGGGGGCTTTCATTGATGTCCTCAATATCTGCACTACCCAAAGGGGAATTTGGTCCCGTCCGCTGGTTCATCCTCTCCTCCCCTTTCGTTTGGTACATGAAGTTTTCCAGTACCACCTCCCATCTTAGCCACCCCGTTTCTTGGCCCCCTGAGTGTGTTAGTTACCATTTTTTTCCTAGGCACATGTCAATTAGACACTAGGCCTTTGTATGATTTTGTGTTGTGTGTGTGGGAAAAACTTCAAAAGTTTCTGCCCCACCGGGAATTTAACCCGGCCCCCCCCGTGCGTGAAGCAAGAGCACCACTGGGCCACTGTGTGTGTGTGTGTGTGTTAGTTAGTTAGTTACCATTTTGTCCTAGGCACATGTCGATTTGACACTAGGCCTGTTGTATGTATGTGTGTGTATGTGTAGAAACACTTCGAAATGTTTCCGCCCGTCGAATAGAACCCGGGCCCTCCGTGCGTGAAGCGAGAGCTTTACCACTAGTCCACCGGGAGTGTGTGGTGTGTGTGTGTGTGTGTGTGTGTGTGTGTGTGTGTGCGTGTGTGTGTGTGTGTGTTACAATTCTACTTCTCACCGGAAAGTCTGAAGCAATATAGAGAAACCAGGAGACAATTGATGATTTAAGACAAAGCAGAAGACAACAGTGAAGACAACAACAGTGCAGACAACAGTGAAGACAACAACAGTGCAGACAACAGTGAAGACAACAACAGTACAGACAACAAAAGTGCAAACAACACTGAAGACAACAACAGTGCAGGCAACAATGAAGACAACAACAGTGAAGAAAACAGTGTAGACAACAGTGAAGATAACAACAGTGTAGACAACAGTGAAGAAAACAGTGTAGACAACAGTGAAGACAACAGTGAAGATAACAGTGAAGACAACAGTGAAGCCAACGGTGCAGAAAACAGTGCAGACAACAGTGAAGACAACAGTAAAGAAAACAGTAAAGAAAACAGTGCAGACAACAGTGAAAACAACAGTGAAGACAACAGTGCAGAAAACAGTGCAGAAAACAGTGCAGACAACAGTGCAGAAAACAGTGTAGACAACAGTGAAGACAACAGTGCAGAAAACAGTAAAGAAAACAGTGCAGACAACAGTGAAAACAACAGTGTAGACAACAGTGAAAACAGTGTAGACAACAGTGAAGATAACAGTGAAGACATTCAGAGAAATCTAAGACTCTAGAAGAAAACGGAAACTCAATCATGGAAACAGTGGAAGAAAACGGGAATTTCAGAAGAAAACTCACACAAAAAAAGAGGGGAAACTCGATTAAAAAAAGACTTGGGACGCGTGAGGGACGCTACAATGTATTCCCGAATTCCCATTCCCGAATTCCCATTCCAGGAATTCCCAGACATGGGAATTACCGGCGTTCCCGGCTGCCGGTCAGCAAAAGTTCAGCTGCCGTTCCTCACACGACTATAGGAACGGCAGCTGAACGGCAATATACGGGGGGTGATATACGAGGGTGTGACAGTGACATACGGGGAGAGGTGTGAGAGTGATATACAGTGTTATAGTGATATACACAGTGTTATAGTGATATACACAGTGTTATAGTGATATAGTGACATAGTGTTAAAGTGATATACACAGTGTTATAGTGATATAGTGACATAGTGTTAAAGTGACATAGTGTTATAGTGACATACACAGTGTTATAATGATATACACAGTGTTATAATGACATACACAGTGTTATAATGACATACACAGTGTTATAGTGACATAGTGTTATAGTGACATACACAGTGTTATATTGATATACACAGTGTTATAATGATATACACAGTGTTATTGTGACATACACAGTGTTATAGTGACATGCACAGTGTTATAGTGACATAGTGTTATAGTGACATACACAGTGTTATATTGATATACACAGTGTTATAATGACATACAGTGTTATAGTGACATACAGAGTGTTATAATGACACAGTGTTATAAGGATATACACAGTGTTATAGTGACATACACAGTGTTATAGTGACATAGTGTTATAGTGACATAATGTTATAGTGACATAATGTTATAGTGACATAGTGTTATAGTGACACAGTGTTATAGTGACATAGTGTTATAGTGACACAGTGTTATAGTGACATAGTGTTATAGTGACATAGTGTCATACACAGTGTTATAGTGACATAGTGTTATAGTGACATAGTGTTATAGTGACATAATGTTATAGTGACATAATGTTATAGTGACATAGTGTTATAGTGACATAGTGTTATAGTGACATAGTGTTATAGTGACATAGTGTTATAGTGATATAGTGTTATAGTGACATACACAGTGTTAAGGATATACACAGTGTTATAGTGATATACACAGTGTTATAGTGACATAATGTTATAGTGACATAGTGTTATAGTGACATAGTGTTATAGTGACATAGTGTTATAGTGACATAGTGTTATAGTGACACAGTGTTATAGTGACATAGTGTTATAGTGACATAGTGTTATAGTGACATAGTGTTATAGTGACATAGTGTTATAGTGACATAGTGTTATAGTGACATAGTGTTATAGTGACAAAAAGTGTTATAGTGACATACACAGTGTTATAGTGACATAGTGTTATTACAGTGTTATAGTGGCATAGTGTTATAGTGACATACACAGTGTTATAGTGACATACCAGTGTTATAGTGACATAGTGTTATAGTGACAGTGTTATAGTGACATAGTGTTATAGTGACACAGTGTTATAGTGACATAGTGTTATAGTGACATAGTGTTATAGTGACATACAGTGTTATAGTGACATAGTGTTATAGTGACATACACAGTGTTATAGTGACATACACGTGTTATAATGACATACACAGTGTTATAGTGACATAGTGTTATAGTGACATACACAGTGTTATATTGATATACACAGTGTTTAATGATATACACAGTGTTATTGTGACATACACAGTGTTATAGTGACATGCACAGTGTTATAGTGACATAGTGTTATAGTGACATACACAGTGTTATATTGATATACATGTTATATTGATATACACAGTGTTATAATGACATACAGTGTTATAGTGACATACAGAGGTGAGGCAAGAGAGAAAAGGGGTGGGTTGATTGCTTTTTTCCGGGACTGCAGGAAGGCCTTCGACACAGTTCCTCACATGAGATTAGAAAAGGGTTGGAAGAACAAGCATGTAAACAGGAAGGGCCGGGAAGGGATCGGGAATACCTCACGGGGAGGCAACAACGGGTCATGGTGGGGATGAGGATCACGGGGGCGCCTGTGACAGCGGCGTACCGCAGGGGCGTCCTAGGACCAGTGTTATTCTTGGTTTTGTAAACGACATGCGGATGGTAGACTCAGAAGTGTCTCTGTTCGCAGATGATGTGAAATTAATGAGGAGAATCACATCGGAAGAGGACCAAAGGACTTAAAACAGACCTGGACAACGACTCTGGTCTACAACTGGTTTCCCGAATTAATCCCCCAAATGCAAAGTCATGAAGATCGGAGAAGGACAAAAGACCTGACGAGTACAGGCTAGGTGGACAAGGGCTACAAACCCAAAAGGAGAAAGACCTTGGGGTGAGATAACGCCAAACTTCCGGAGGCACACATAAACCAGAAAACGCGGCGGCATATGGGCGACTGGAAACCAAGATTAGCTTTCCCTTACCTAAAAAAGGAATCGTTCAAGACCACACCGTGTACGTCAGGCCCATACTAGAATATGCAGCACCAGTTTGGAACCCACACCTGGTCAAGCACAAAAAGAAATAGAGAAAGTGCAAAGGTTTGCGACAAAGGGTGTTCCCCAACTCAGGGGGCTGCCTAGAAAAAAGGTTGAGGGGAAAAAGGGCTAACAACACTGGAGGGAAAAAAGGGTCAGAGGAGACATGATAACGACATACAAAAAAAATGGGGAATCGACAAGGTAGACAGGGGCGGATGTTGGGGGGAACACAGAAACAAGGGGGCACAACTGGAAGCTGAAAACTCAGATGAGCAAAAGGGGTGTTAGGAAGCATTTCTTCAGCCAAGATTAGTCAGGAAGTGGAATAGTCTAGAGAAAGATATAGTGGGGGGAACCATACATATTTTTTAAAATGGGAGTAGAGCTATGGGGAAGGGGGGCAAAGACCCAGAGGGACAGCGAAGAGGCGGGGGCCCGGAGCTGATCTCGACCTGCAACCCAGGTGAGTACAATTAGGTAGGGACAAGTGTTATAATGACACACAGTGTTATAAGGATATACCCCTGTTATAGTGACATACACAGTGTTATAGTGACATAGTGTTATAGTGACATAATGTTATAGTGACATAATGTTATATGACTAGTGTTATGTGCATATTTTAGTGACATAATGTTATAGTGACATAGTGTTTTAGTGACATAGTGATAGGCAGTGTTATAGTGACATAGTGTTATAGTGAAAAGTGTTATAGTGACATAGTGTTATAGTGACATAGTTTATAGTGACATAATGTTATAGTGACATAGTGTTATAGTGACATAGTGTTATAGTGACAGTGTTATAGTGCCCTAGTGTTATAGTGACACAGTGTTATAGTGAAAAGTGTTATAGTGACATAATTTTATAGTGACATAATGTTATAGTGACATAGTGTTATAGTGACAAAAGGTTTTATAGTGACAAAATTTATAGTGACACAGTGTTATAGTGACATGGTGTTATAGTGAATGGTTATAGTGACATAGTGTTATAGTGACATACACAGTGTTATAGTGACATGGTGGAAGGGGACATAGTGTTATAGTGACATAATGTTATAGTGACATAATGTTATAGTGACATAGTGTTATAGTGACATAGTGTTATAGTGACATAGTGTTATAGTGACAAAAGTGTTATGGGATATAGTGTTATAGTGACATACACGGTGTTATAGTGATATAAAAGTGTTATAGTGATATACACGGGTGTTATAGTGACATAATGTTATAGTGACATAGTGTTATAGTGAAAAGTCTTATAGTGACATAGTGTTATAGTGACATAGTGTTATAGTGACACAGTGTTATATGACATAGTTTTAAAGTGACAAAAAGGTTAAAAGTGACATAGTTTTTAAGTGACATAGTTTTAAAGTGACATACACAGTGTTATAGTGACATAGTGTTATAGTGACATAGTGTTATAGTGACATAAAAGTGTTATAGTGACATAGTGTTATAGTGACAGTGGAAAAGTGACATATGTTATGGGCACAGTGTTATGGGACATAGTGTTATAGTGACATACACAGTGTTATAGTGAATAGTGTTATATTGACATAAAATTTTTATAGTGACATACACAGTGTTATAGAGACATAGTGTTATAGTGACATAGTGTTATAGTGACATACACAGTGTTATAGAGACACAGTGTTATAGTGACATAGTGTTAGACATACACGGTGTTTTTTTTTGACATGGGTGACATCCCACAGTGTTATAGTGATATACACAGTGTTATAGTGATATACACAGTGTTATAGTGATATACAGTGTTATAGTGACATAGTGTTATAGTGACATAGTGTTATAGTGACATAGTGTTATATGACATAGTGTTATAGTGACATAGTGTTATAGTGACATACAGTGTTATAGAGACATAGTTTTATAGTGACATACACAGTGTTATAGAGACATAGTGTTATAGTGACATACACAGTGTTATAGAGACATAGTGTTATAGTGACATAGTTTTATAGGGACATACACAGTGTTATAGTGACATACACAGTGTTATAGTGACATACACAGTGTTATAGTGACATAGGTTATAGTGAAAACACAGTAACAAAGGGCGTGTAGTTTTTGCATCGTACACATATACTGTAAAAACTTAGCCCATGAAACGAAATATTGAGAAAAAAACGTGGACAACTGTTCTGAAAACTAGCGGGGAATAATCGATACATTCTGACACAAATTCTGACTCTTTTTTCAAGCTAAAAAACATGGAAAAGACTGTTATTCAAAAAGACTGCTGAGTTGACAAAGACTGTTGAGTTGACAAAGACTGTTGAGTTGACAAAGACTGTTGAGTTGACAAAGACTGTTGAGTTGACAAAGACTGTTGAGTTGAAAAAGACTGTTGAGTTGACAAAGACTGTTGAGTTGACAAAGACTGTTGAGTTGACAAAGACTGCTAGTTGACAAAGACTGTTGAGTTGACAAAGACTGTTGGGGACAAAGACTGTTGAGTTGACAAAGACTTTTGGGTTGACAAAGACTGCTAGTTGACAAAGACTGCTGAGTTGACAAAGACTGTTGAGTTGACAAAGACTGTTGAGTTGACAAAGACTGTTGAGTTGACAAAGACTGTTGATTACAAAGACTGTTGAGTTGACAAAATGTTGAGTTGACAAAGACTGTTGAGTTGACAAAGACTGGGGAGTTGACAAAGACTGTTGAGTTGACAAAGACTGTTGAGTTGACAAAGACTGTTAGTTGAAAAAGACTGCTGAGTTGACAAAGACTGTTGAGTTGAAAAAGACTGCTGAGTTGACAAAGACTTTGAGTTGACAAAGACTGTTGAGTTGACAAAGACTGTTGAGTTGACAAAGACTGTTGAGTTGACAAAGACTGTTGAGTTGACAAAGCTTGAGTTGACAAAGACTGTTGAGTTGCAAAGACTGTTGAGTTGACAAAGACTGTTGAGTTGACAAAGACTGTTGAGTTGACAAAGACTGTTGAGTTGACAAAGACTGTTGAGTTAACAAAGACTGTTGAGTTGACAAAGACTGTTGAGTTGACAAAGACTGTTGAGTTGACAAAGACTGTTGAGTTGACAAAGACTGCTGAGTTGACAAAGACTGTTGAGTTGACAAAGACTGTTGAGTTGAAAAAGACTGCTGAGTTGACAAAGACTGTTGACTTTTTTCCACTGTTGTGGGTCCACCTACGGTACACACACACACACACACACACACACACACACACACACACACACACACACACACACAAAACACACACACACAAACATACACACACAACACAACACACACACAAAACCACAAACATACACAAAATAAAAAAAAAAACACAAAACCACCCCAACACACAAACACACACACAAAAACACACACACACACCACACAAAAACACACACACCCCCCCAAAACCCCCCCACACCAACCCCAAAACACAACCACACACAAAAACACAAACAAAAACAAAAAACACCAAAAAAAACAAACACACACACACACAAATACACACACACACACACACACACACACACAAACACAAAATACACACACACACACCCCCCTCACACACACACACACACACCCCCTCACACACACACACACACACACACACCCCAAAAGGGCTGCAACAGAGAGCACCAGCCGGAATTAAACTCACTGAAGCTTCAAATTATTAATAAGGTTATTGTGAGGCCCCGTGAAGGGTTCTCCCGGGGGAAACATTATAAAATATACAGCAGAAGAAAGGCAGAAGAAGGAAAAAAGGGGGAAAAAGGGAAAAGGTTTTAAGGAAAAGGGGGGAAAAAGAGAGAGAGAGAGAGGGAAGGGGGGGAATGAGAGAAAAAAAGGATAAAGGCTTGAGGGGGGTATCGGGGATTGCAATATAATTAAGGGGTTGGCTATATTCATGTGGGTGGAGCCTGTTTAAAGATTGTAACCTATGTTTAGGAGTTAAACCATGTTTAAGGGCTTAGAACCAGTATTTAAGGGATTAACCCAGTTTGGATCAAAACCCCTGTTTAAGTGATTGAACCTATGTTTGTTTACTTGAAACCCATGTTTAAGGTTGGGAAAATATATCTCGGGGTTTGAACTCGTATTTGATGGATTAGAACCTGCATTTGGAAAAGGACTTGTTTCAGACCTAGTCTAGTTGTGAACCTTACGCTTGCTCCCGCTTCTAGACACGACAAGATATGATGTTTGAACTTCGAGGACCATCTGAAACCCGGAGGCTCAGGGTTTAGGGGCTCCCCCCCTCCCTCCCCCCCCTCAGGGCCATCTGAACCAGGAGGCTCAGGTGTGAGGACTCCCTCCCTCCCCCTTTTTCCCAGGACCATCTGAAACAGGCTCAGGTGTGAGGGACTCCCCCTCCCTGAGGACCATCTGAACCAACAGGCTCAGGTGTGAGGGACTCCCCCCCCCCCCCCCTCTCGAGGACCATCTGAACCAGGAGGTCAGGGTGAGGGGCTCCTCCCCCCCCCTCCCCCTCGAGGACCATCTGAACCCAGGCTCAGGTGGGGACTCCCTCCTCCCTCTCGAGGACCATCTGAACCAGCAGGCTCAGGTGTGAGGGATCCCCCCCTCCCCCCCTCCTTCGAGGCCCTCTGAACCAGCAGGCTCAGGGTGAGGGACCCCCCCCTCCCCCCCTCATGTAAGATGAAGTAATCGGAATCAAAGTCTTGCCTTCCTTCGACGCCTCCCCCAGTAATCTGACACTGAGACAGAGAGGGGGGAGAGAGGAGAGAAAAGAGAGAGTCAGAGTGGAGAGGAGTGATATAACAAGGTAAGTTAGCAGGATCCATTCCCCTATAATCAATCCTACCTCTATAATTCATCAATTCCTGGTATAATTCACCCGTTTTAGGGGGGGTGCTGCCAGAATCAACAGTCTGGTTGGTCAGGTCTTGATCCCGCAGGTCTGGTCTAGGAGCGGAGCCGTGGGGGCGCTGACCCCCCCCCCACCCCGGGAAAAATCTTTTATGTATCCTCATTCCTGTATCCCGACACCTGTATCCTGACACCTGTATTGACACCTGTATCTTGACACCTGTATCCTGACACCTGTATCCTGACACCTGTATCCTGACACCTGTATCTTGACACCTGTATCCTGACACCTGTATCCTGACACCTGTATCTTGACACCGTATCCTGACACCTGTATCCTGACACCATCTTGACACCTGTATCCTGACACCTGTATCTTGACACCTGTATCCTGACATCTGTATTCGGGCACCTGTATCCCGACACCTGTATACATAAACCTGTATCCATAGACCTGATCCCGGGCACCTGTATCATAGATCTGTATCCGGACACGGGCTTTAAATGTGGCAGTGTTCATCAGTTTTTTATTCAATCAATTTCGATGGAGGTGACACTGGTCAACCCCGTTTTTCTCTCCCCCCCTCCCCAATCCCCTCTCCCCCACCCCTGTCCCTCATCCCCCCTCCCTCACCCCTCTCCCCCATCCCCCTCCCCCACCCCTCTCTCTCTCTCTCTCTTTTGTAAAGGACTACAGACAGGTTTGCCTATAGGCCCAATGAGCACAGATCAATATTCCAGACTAAATAAATAGCTTTCAGTACCAGTGGTAGTTGTCCTCTGCCTTGTACCAGCGTGTTAGTCCCATGGTAGTTGCCCTCACCCTTGTACCATCAGTGTTAGTACCAGTGGTAGTTGTCTTCTAGCCTTGTACCATCAGTTTTGTACCAGGGTAGTTGTCTTCATTGTACCATCAGTGTTAGTACCAGTGGTAGGTCCTCTAGCCTTTTTCCCAGTAGTGTTAGTACCAGTGGTAGTTGTCCTCTGCCTTGTACCATCAGTGTTAGTACCGGGAGTTGTCCTCTAGCCTTGTACCAGCAGTGTTAGTACCAGTGGTAGTTGTCCTCTTTTTTGTACCAGCAGTGTTAGTACCAGTGGTAGTTGTCCTCTAGCTTTCCAGAGGAGTACCAGGGTAGTTGTCCTTAGTTTGTACCAGCAGTGTTAGTACCAGGGGTAGTTGTCCTCTGCCTTGCCAGCAGTGGTAATACCAGTGGTAGCTGGTACACTGGGTAACAAACACACTGCATAAAAAAACACTGCATGAACAAACAGGGCCAGAGAGACTAACAAACACTTCATGAACAAACACTGCATGAACAAACACGGTCTCAGAGAAAAAACCCTAACAAACACTTCATGAACAAACATTCATGAACAAACATTTATGAACAAACACTTCATGAACAAACACTTCATGAACAAACACTTCATGAACAAACACTGCAAAAAAACAAGGTCTCAGAGAGACAACAACACTTTTGAACAAACACCATGAACAAACACTTCGAACAAACACTGCATGAACAAACACTTCATAAAAAACCACTGTAACAAACACTTCATGAAAAAACACGGTCTCAGAGAATCCTACGAAAAAAGGGTTTAAAGGGGAAACGCCTGACAACACGGAGGACAGGAGGGTTAGAGGACAATAAGACATACAAAATAGGGGGGAATTAAAAGGTAGATAGATACAGGATGTTCCAGAGGGGGAACACAAAAACAAGGGGTCCAATTGGGTGAAGACTCAGATGAGTAAAAGGGATGTTAGGAAGTATTTTTCAGCCACAGAGTTGTACTAAGTGGAATAGCTAGCAAGTGATGAGGGAGGCAGGAACCATAATATTTAAAAAGGAGAAAAATTTATGGAGCAGGGGGGAAGACTAGGGGAGGAAGAGGCGGGGCCAGGAGCTGAGTCTCGACCCCCGCAACTCAATTAGGGGGAGTACACACAAACACCATCAAAGAGACTGACCAACGCTCGTCAGAGAAAAACATTTAACAGTCTTCGTTTCCACATAAACACTCCAGAATAACCCGACCCCCACTACCAACCAAAATTAACCTACAATAACAATTTACCCCGTAAAAAATACTATATATATATATAT
>WNWK01054076.1:0-11672 GCA_009830355.1 Cherax destructor | reverse complement strand
AGGACTGGTATACTCAAACTCTGATCCTTCAATAGAGCGGAAAATAATGTGGGACCTGGGATTTGGTAATTCTGGCGATCTCACCATCAAGGATCACAACGGTCCTACTATCACATCTGGGGGAAAAAATGATAGGGATTGAAAAGGGGAACATTCAAGAAAAGAGATGTCAAGCCAATGATGATCTTTTTTTAAATCATTTATTCTCTCTGGGCAAAAATACTTTAACATTAACATCTCCATTCAAGAGAGGTGAAATCCAGCCCCTAAAGAATGTACAGAAAACCCTTTTTTGCATATAAGTTCCATCAAACACCTTAACTACTGGGGGGGCAAAAGGCACTTGATTTGTACTCACTGGGCGCAGGCGGGGAGATACATTATAATCTACACCTGGAAGATCCGGGGGGGATTGGTCCCGAATCTGCCCCGAAATCACTCCCTACAAAGCAAAAAAAATTTGGGCGGGCGTTAAAAACCCCCCACTAAAAAGTAGGGGCGCCTTTAAATACACTGAAAAACACAATAAGTTTTCCTTGGCCCAAGACTTTCAACAGCCTCCCACCAGCCATAAGGGGTTCCAATCCCCCGGTTGTCTTCAAGGGGGACCCTTGGGAAAATTTTTTTTTTATTTTTTAAAAAATTTTTTTAAAAAGTGCCGGATCAGCCGGGCTGTGGTTCGACTTTGGGGCTCGTGCGGCCAGAAAGTCCCGGGCCGGGTTGGGCCCCTGATCCACCGGGAGGCCTGGAAAAGGGGCGAACGGTCGCATCCATGAAGGGTCTTAAAGGTGTTGGTATTTTTCTGAATTAGGTCGTGGAAAAAAGGGAATCCCTCTCCCCCCCGCCGCCTACAAGTTTTTTGTCATACTTAAAAAAAAAATTAACCCAAATTATGTACTAAACTCAATGCCGCAGCCACGAAGGGGGGGGGGGAGGATGTGAGGGGCAAAATCCCCCCCAAGAAAAAAATATGTTTTTTTTTTATTGACGCCTTTTCCACTGCAGTAAATTGACCAGTGACCACGGAACACGATATTTTAAGACATTTCCCCATAAACCTTTTTAAAACGGGGTTTTAAAAAAAGATTTCTTTGATCTTTCACTTTGTTTTTTATCCCGAATTAAAAACCTGGCTGCACCCTGACTAAATTTGTTTAGTTTCTCATTATTTTAACACCAACTAATTTCCCTAATCTTTTTTGAAAAAAATTTTTTCCCCAAAAATGTTTTGGGAAGTGCCAGTGGGGCGTGTGTGGCCTTACCTATCCTGAAATCTGGCCCCTGCTCTGGGCCCCCTTTTTCCCCTCTCCCGCTTTTCCCTCACTCTCACATACTAATACTATACACGCTGATGTCTCTAAATCCCCAAAAGGGGGTGAAATACCCCACAGGTTGTGTGGTATTTAAAAACGCAGCAGTTTTCTCAGTTCCCGATACAAAAACATGGACTACAGACACCTGGTATTTTTACAATGGGGTTTAAATTTTATCGCTTCTGTTCCCCCATTTCCTTTTCCAAATTCCTCATCTGTTTGCCCCAGGCTCTCAAAATGCTTTTCAAGCAATCCCAGTCTAGACCTCCCACATTCCATCGTACTTGGCACTGAATGCCAGCTGTGTCGCATGTTTAGCAGACACACAGACCCTCCATTTATCCATAGGAAGGTGGGTGCATTTTGTTTCTTTACTTTCTGTGCTGTTCCAGCTCATAAATTTAATGATCGTTGTCGAAGTTGTTGGTATGAGTTAATAACCAACACACTCTTCTCCATCGAACTTCATATACCTGTACGTTTCTGGCCATCTTCCCCTTTTTGACAATTGATCAGAGGAACGTTTCTGGCCATCTTCCCTTCATCACATTTACGCCTCATGGAGAGATATCCAGCACCTCTCTCTCTCTCTCTCTCTCTCTCTCTCTCTCTCTCTCTCTCTCTCTCTCTCTCTCTCTCTCTCTCTCTCTCTCTCTCTCTCTCTCTCTCAAATGACTGCTGAGAGTTATGTATCTTTTAAATGATTTTTCAACTTATCAGAGAGCAGGAAGATTATTTTCGACCTGCTGGTTTACGTCCTAACACACTCCCCACCATAGCTGCTCTTCTCTCTCAAAGTCCCGTGTAACGGTGGGACTTTTGTAATTATTTTCACTGAATCTGATCTTTTTTTTTCACTTACCAGAACTTTCTCCCGTCACATTATATTTACCCTCCAAACCTCTGCCCACTGACATAAACCTACACTTGCCTTACAAACCTGAACGAGCACTTGTGCTCACCCACCACACCTTGGCCACTAGAGTAAGCTTCACAAAATGAGCACGTAAGCTCCGTTTTACCCTGGACGACCCACCTGAGCTTTGTATTACTTGTGTGACTGCAACAGTAATCTAACAAATAATGTTGGGATGAAAGTACTTGTAAACAAGGTTGGTCACACACGGGGGTCAGCAAAGCTCCAGCAACAAGCAATCCGGATTCTGGCGAGAGAAAAATCTTTCGGTCTTTCAGTGGCAGCATCAAAGAAGCCAACACAGGACATCAAAAGCATCAACTTTCACCTTAACCCATTAAAAAAATGAACCCCAATTTACTGGGAGAAAATTAAATTTTCAAGACGTTTCGACAAAGCAGATTTCTCCGCTGTCCCCCAAAAATATGTATTTGTGTAAGGAAAGCGAACAAGTGAACTCGTCAGCCACCAACCATGTGCCAGCCAGCACACTAATTTACCTTTGTTTCTAACTCCAGAATTAACTCTACTTGAAAACAAGCTAAAAAAATGGAAGTGACGTCTTTAATGACTAAGCAAGAGGAAGGTAAGATGTTGTCTTTAATAATTAAGGAAGCGAAAGGTAAGATGTTATCTTTAAAGACCAAAATGTACAAATTTTTCATAACATCAGAGGTATACAATAGTAACAAGTTGATGTAGATGATGCCCACACGGTGGGCCAGATGACCCACCTCGTGGGAAAGACCTGCCTTTACTTGTGGGTTCCGCCCACCTATGACGATGTCTTCAACTACTGCACCTCACGCTTCCTTCACTGGTTCAGGTATATGTCCTTAAGCCTCTGCAGTATATTGAAAAAGTACGGTGTAAGGAGATGTTCTGCAGCAGAGATACACAGGTGTTCCAAATATGTCTTAGTAATCAGGTAACAATGTTGGTAAACATTAAGTCAAGATGGTGGCGCTCAAGAATAAAGAAGAAGAATTTAAGAATGTATAAGTATAAGAATAATAATAATCATAATAATAATAAAAATAATAATAATCTTTATTTCTACAAGTTCATGATACAACTTATACAGACCATAGCAGACATCAATGACATACTATATATAAACCCCCTGGTTATGCACAAATTTCGGATAAATTAGTTTTTTTGTTTCGGACACGACCCGCAACAGTAGATTAACACCCAGGTCCCTATTTACTGCTAGGTGAACAGGAACAGCAGGTGTCTTAAGGAATCACGCCCAAATGTTTCCATCCGTAACGGGAATCGAACCCCGGACATCAATGTGTGAGTTGAGTGCGCTACCATTCGAGCTACGGATATATTATTTACGGCCATCTTATCAAGGTGATTACACGATTTTGACCCTTCAAGGTGATCCACACAATCCTGAACTCTTCAAGGTGATCCACACGATCCTGACCCTTTCAAGGTGATCCCCACGATCCTGACCCCTTCAAGGTGATCCACACGATCCTGGTCCAGTCAAGGAGATTGATCCACACTATCCTGACCCCTTCAAGGTGATCCACACGATCCTGACCCTTCAGGGTGATCCACATGATCCTGATTCCTTCAAGGCAATCCACACAATCCTGACCCCTTCAAGGTGATCCAAGATCCTGCCCCCCTTTAAGGTGATCCACCCGATCCTCGCCCTGAAGGTGATCTATACGATCCTGACCCCTTCGAGTTGATCCACACGATCCTAACACCTTTTGGTTTTCACACGATCCCGACCTTCAAGGTGATTCACACGATCCTGGCCCCTTCAAGAAGATCCACCTGATCCTGGCCTCTTCAAGGTGAGCCCACGATCCTGATTCCATTCAAGGTGATCACACGATCCTGACCTTCAAGGTGATCAACACGCCCTTCAGGGTGATCCACAAGATTCTGACCCCCTTTAAGGTGATCCACAGATTCTGGCCCTTCAAGATGGGTCCACACGATCCTGACCCCCTTTATTGTGATCCACATGATCCTGGTCTCTTCAAGGGATCCACACGATCCTGACCTCTTAAAGGTGATCCACACGATCCTGGCCTCTTTTAAGGTGATCCACACGGGTTTTGGCCTCTTCAAGGTGATTTACACGATCCTGACCCTTTTTGAGTGATCCACACGATCCTGGCCCTTCAAGTGATCCACACGATCCTCACCCTTCAAGGTGTTCAACACGAACCTTCCCCCTTCGGGGTGATCCACACGATCCTGCCCCCTTCGGGGTGATCCAAACGATCCAGGAATTTTCGGGATCCACACGTTTCTGGCCTCTTCAAGGTGATCTACACGACCCCGGCCCTTTTGAGTGATCCACACGTGCCTGGCCCCTTCAAGTGATCCCCCGATCCTTCCCCCTTCAAGGTGATAACACGATCCTGAAATGCAGCAACCTTTCGATATGACAACATTATTCTAGTAGAATTATAGATCCGGATTATGGGTCTTAAATACAATCACACACACACACACCCACAAGGACCAGGTAATCAGGCTGAGGAAGGAAGGGGGGGAATCACAAGAAATGAGATTGAGATTCAAAAAAGGGTTTTCCAGAGGAGACAGAAGGACCCGAAAGAAGGAGAGGTGGGGTACACCATCAAGTACTGGACACAAACATACAACCGAGGACAAATGAAAAGTCTGCGGAGCTAGATACCTCAAAAGGATGAGCCCGAAAATCTCTGGGGTCCGGGAGAGGAAGCAGAACCCATTTAATAACAATAATCTTAAGCACATCTATCGAATCATGATGACTATCTGATTTTGGAAGACAGCATTAAACTACAAACCTGTCAGTGATGTGTATAGTATGCAAAGTCATGAAGAAGATTATCAGGAGGAGAGTGGTGAAGCATAGAAAAGAATGAGCTTATCAACGACAACCAGCATGGTTTCAGGGAGGGAAAAATCCTGTGTCACAAACCTACTGGAGTTATGACAGGGTGAAATCAGTAAGACAAGAGAGAGAGGGTGGGTAGATTGCATTTTCTTAACTGTAAGAAGGCTTTTGAGACAGTTCCGGGAAGGAACTGCAATGGATCAGGAAATATCTGAGGGGAAGACATCAGCGAGTCATGGTACGTGGCGAGGTGTCGGGAGTGGGCGCCTGTGAAGTGAGGTTCCACAGGGCTCCCCCAGGACTGGTGCTGTTTTTGGTATATGGATCGACATGACGGAATGAATAGACTCAGAAGTGCCCTTTGGGCAGATGATGTAAGTTAATGAAGAGAATTCAATGGGAGGAGGACGAGGCAGGACTAAAAAGGGGATCTGGACAGGCTGCAGGCCGGGGTCCAGCAACTGGCTCCTGGAGTTCAACCCCCCCAAAGCGCAAAGTCATAAAGTTTGGGGAAGGCAAAGAATACCGCAGACGGAGTACAGTCTAGGGGGGAGACTACAAACTTCATCTAAGGAAAAGGATCTTGGGGTGAGTATAATAACGATCACATCTCTTGAGGCGCACATTAAACAAATAACTGCTGCAGCATTTTGGGCCCTAGCAAACCTAAGAATAGCATTCGGACATCTCAGTAAAGAATCGTTCAGGACCCTGTACCCCGTGTACGTCGGGCCCATATTGGAGATGAAAAACCCCAGTTTGGTTCGGGGAGATTATCAGAAGAGTGGTGGAGCACCAAAAAATGACTGGACTCATACATGACAACCAGCACGACATCATGGAAGGGAAATCCTGCATCAAAAAACCTACGGGAGTTCTACGAGAAGGTGACAGAGGTAACAGGAGAGTGGGGGGGGGAGATTTGCATGTTCTTGATTGTAAGGTTTATTACAAGTCCCACAAAAGAGACGGGTTTTTGAAAGGATGGGGGAAACAGAAAAAGAATAGCGGGGAAAGTACCAATGGGTCAAGGGGACCCGACAGGAAGGAAACAATGTGAGCTGGTAGGTGACGAGTTGTCAGAGTGGGTGCATGTGTCGAAGGGGGGACAAGGGTCAGTGCTGTTTCTATTATGTGTGTTTCTATTATAATAGCTTTAAGAAGAGGTATAATAAAGCTCATAGAGCAGGGAGAGAGTGGACCTAGTAGCGACCAGCGAAGAGGCGGACCAGCACCCATGACTCGACCCTTGCACCCACAGCTGTGAGAACACAAGCTCTAAAACCACATATAGATGAAATCCCACTCACAAAAACAGACATTTTTAATTATAGTTTTCTGGATAGTGGACAGCTTAGAGTCTGCAGCCCCAAATTATATAACCCATATTTTATAAAGAAGCTGGAAAAAGGGGCAAAAGTCTAAAACGAAACTAGTCCCAGAGCTGATAGGAAAGAGTTTATGAAGAGAGATTGAAGGAGCTAAAACCGATGACATTAGAGTGCAGAAGGACGAGGAGGATATGATTACGACGTTTTAAAATATCGAGAGGAACTGATGAAGGGGACGGGAGCGAGTCTGTTTGAGAGGCAGGTCCGAGGTAAGAAGGCACAGATGAGCTTTTGGGGATATTGGGAAACACTTCTTTACCCTTTAAAAAAGGTCAGAAAAAAAAATAAATATACCAGCCAAGTGTTAGAGGCAGGATCCATATATAGCATTAAGAATAGGTACGATGGGTGCTCACGCAGCCGGAGAGAGTGACTCCAGTAGCGGCCGGGGAAGAGTCGGGCCCAAAGGAGCTGAGATCTGACCCCCTGCTACCAAAAAACAGGTGAGCACCACGCACCCCGCACATAAATTATTCACATAATTTAATAATCTCATTAATAAAGACAAACCCAAAAAAACAAAAAGGTTTTTAATTAATTAAAAGGACCAAAAAAAACCCTTTTCCCGGGAAATTTTTTAAGTAAGTGAGGGTTCGAGTTAAAAGGTGTAAGTGTAATTTTTCTTACTCTTAACCCCGTATTAAAAAAAGTGTATTTTATTTTATAAATATTTTATAAGGCTATATTCAAATTTAAATTTTTTTTAAAATAATTATCAGTGGTATCACTCTTTAACCCCGGTGGGTATCCCCCTTTAAAGGGGTACCCACTGTGGGTGGGTATGTTTAAACGGATAACCACGGTGGGTGAGATCTTCCCAAATGGGATATCTACGGGGTGTTGGTATCCCCCCAAAGAGGATACCCACGGGGGTTTCCCTTATAAACGGTACACAATACGAGAGAGTGCTGAGTTAGGCACACGGGCAACACTGTTCTGATGCCTGACACACTTTTTGCCACACTTGGCTGTCTTTATTGAGGAAACGCTTCGCCATAAGTGACTTCATTAGTCCCATACAAAGAAGAATGGTGAAGATCAGAAGGGGTTTGAGGTAATCAGTCCCCCAGTCTAAGCTGAGAGACTGATTACCTCCGTCTACTTCTCCACTATCTCCTAGACTGTAATTTTTTCTCATATGAAACGTTGCTTCAGTAAAGACACCCCTTGTTATACATATGTTTCACTCATCACTACAGTGGTCGCTTTTTTTCTTCCTCAGGTTTCAAGGCCTTAACCTGAGAATGACTCGTCCGGGTCGGCTTCAAACCTTCAGTGTTAGGGAACTTACTTAGAGGAACGTTCGAATTGATGTTGGTAGTGAGTATAGGCAGGTAGCAGTTTGCTAGTGTATAGGCAGGTGGCAGTTTGCCAGTGTATAGGTAGGTGACAGTTTGCCAGTGTATAGGTAGGTGACAGTTTGCCAGTGTATAGGTAGGTGACAGATATTTTATATATATATATATATATATATATATATATATATATATATATATATATATATATATATATATATATATATATATATATATATATATATATATATATATATATATATATATATGTATATATAACACGTCGGCCGTCTCCCACCAAGGCAAGAGGGCTCAAAAAAAAAGAAAACCCAGAAAGTAAAAACTTTCATCATTCAACACTTTCACCATCACTCTTACATAATCCCTGTCTTTCCAGAGGCGCCCAGACAGGACAGTTCTAGAAGTCCCTCCAAACTGCCAATATCCCAACCCTTCTTTAATTAAAGTGCAGGCATTGTACTTCCCATTTCCAGGACTCAAATCCGTCTAACCGGTTTCACTGAATTCCTTCACAAAATATTACCCTGCTTACACTCCAACAGCTCTTCAGGTCCCAAAAGCCATTCGGTCACGCACGCTTGCTGTAAGTTCAAGCCCTTCGCCCACAAAACCTCATTTACACCCTCCCTCCAACCTTTTCGCTTGCTGTAAGTCCAAGCCCTCGCCCACAAACCTCTTTACCCCTCCATCCAACCTTTCGGGGCCGACCTCTACCCCACCTTCCTTCTCCTACAGATTTATTCTCTCTAAATGACCAAACCATCTCGACAGCCCCTCGTCAGACCTCTGACTAATACTTTTAGTAACTCCACACTCCTCCTAATTTCCACACTACGAATTCTCTGCATAATACTTACACCACACATTGCCCTTAGACAAGACATCTCCACTGCCTCCAGTTGCCTCCTCACTGCAGCATTTAAAACCCAAGCTTCACAAACCATATAAGAGTGTTGGTACCACTATACTCTTGTACATTCCTTTTTTGCCTCCATGGATAACGTCTCTTTGTCTCCAAATATACCACTAACCTCTTTTTTTCTTCATCAATTCTATGGTTTACCTCATCCTTCATAAACCCATCCGCTGACAAGTCATCTCCAAATATCTGAAAACATTCACTTCTTTCATACTCCCTCTCACCAATGTGATATCCAATTTTTCTTCATCTAAATAGTTTGATACCTTCATCACCTTAATCTTATCTATATTCACTTTCATCTTTCTACCTTTACACACTCTCCCAAACTTGTCCACTAACCTTAGCAACTTTTCTTTAGAATCTCCCATAAGCACAGTATCATCAGCAAAAAGTAACTGTGTCAACTCCCATTTTGCATTTACATGTAATTCCCATAATTTAATCCCACCTCTCCCCAACACCCTAGCATTTACTTCTTTTACAATCCGTCTATAAATATATTAAACAACCATGGTGACATTACACATCCCTGTCTAAGACATGCTTTTACTGGGAAGTAGTCCCCTCTCTCCTACACACCCTAACCTGAGCCGAATAGGTAAACTGGTCAATTAGCAAGAACTCATTTAAAATTAAGTCCTTTCTAAAATTTTTCTTATGTGTTTAAAGATATATTTTATCATTTATGTTAATGTAAAAATTAATAATTTTGTACCAAAAGATCCTTAAAAACTTACGTGTATATATATATATATATATATATATATATATATATATATATATATATATATATATATATATATATATATATATATATATATATGCAAGAAAACCACTATGAAAAAATAGAAGAATTCCAAAGAATATGCACCCAGCAGAGGAGCTAGGTGTTTTACCGTGATCCGAGGACATACGATGGTGTGGGTGCTCTAGAGCTAATTTCATTCTACTTCCTGTTTGGTTTACTAGACTCCACAAGCAGTATATGTATCATTTTAACCACGAACGAATGGTATTTAATCAATAACAACACTGTGACTAGCCGAGGACTCGAACCCATGTCGTTTTGGCAGCCTCATGGTGAGCGAAAATTACATGACGCTCCAACCCACAGGACTACACACCCAGCATATATATATATATATATATATATATATATATATATATATATATATATATATATATATATATATATATATATATATATATATATTATATATATATATATACGGGAGGATTAGGGAGACATGATAACGACATACGAAATACATGCGAGGAATTGACAAGGTAGACAGAGACAGGATGTTCCAGAGATGGGTCACAGAAACAAGGGGTCACAATTCAATTGCAAGTTGAAGACTCAGATGAGTCAAAAATATGCTAGGAAGTATTTTTTTAGTCATAGAGTTGTCAGGAAGTGGAATAGTCTGGCAAGTGACTTAGTGGAGGCATGAACCTTACAAAGTTTTAAGACTAGGCATGATAAAGCTCTGTAGAGCAGAGAGAGGACCTAGTAGCGATCAGTGAAGAGGCAGGACCAGGAACTATGTCTCTACCCCTGCAACCACAAATAGGGAAGTACACACACACACACACACACACACACATCACAGGATTTACTCGATCAAATATTAATTAAGCAGCGTTGCATGCAAAGAATACATCACCTTACTCGGAGCATGTTAACACACCATTTAGGCTGCCTCACTCAACCAGCGAACCATGTTGCTAAGGATCTGGTGATCGGGCCCCATCATCAGATCAGCACCTAGGTTCAACTAAACATAATGTGGATCTGGCAATTGTAAAGTTGATGTGGATTCCACTCACATGTTTACCATTGTCATTTCCACTCTGTGCTGGCTTGCTGCACAGTTGTCTCTTGTCTCTTGGCTGCTGTTTTGCCTTGACTACCGTGGTGTGCACTAATACTTATTCTGCTGATATATGTGTACATAGTTGTATAAAGCTATATATACATATATACTTGGTGAAGGAAAATACAATTCAAAGTTTTTTCTACTGTGTTTACTTTGCTCCAAGCTCCCTTTACACTCAGGATAACAGGCCTTGAGAACCTGAGGTTGTAATATGGGTAACCTGTCTGAGAGCTGGAGCTGGACTTAGAGCAGGAGCTGAGCCTAGAGTTGAAGCTGGAGCAGGAGCTTGTCTTGTATCGTTTAGATAGGTTGCTATATGGCGTTGCTATTTCGCTTCACGAATTTTGTGTGTCATCTTGCATTCGCTCCGCTATGGTCAGCCTTGCTATCGTGTGAGTATTCTACAGTTGGTTTTGCTATTGCGTGTCAGCCTTGGTATCGTGTGAGTATTCTGCAGTCGTACCGTGCATAACGGCTTGAGCGTGTTGCAAACAGCGTGTTACGTTGGGGTTAATGCCACCTATCCGAGTCAGGCGATTAGTGTCCGAGTTCACTCTACAAAACCTGCCCCAATTTTCTACAGCGTTGTTGGCGAATTGCTCGTTCTATTGGTATTGACTATCAACAAACCTCACTTGTCGCGCAGCTGCATGAAAGACCAATATGGACACCCAGCTGAATGAATATTTTACTAACCAAGAAGATAAAACTGTGCAAGATAAGTTATCTGAATCAGTAATAATTAGCAGTTCACTCTTTCAAAGTGAAATAAACCATACCAACTGCAAAGATGCTACTCTTCTGACCATAAAATACCAGCTACATGTAATAGTGCCAGTGTCAGAGATAAAATAAACACGATTACTAGGTAACCAAGGTAGAAAACAAAGTGTTATGCTTATATTTCACACACAAGACAGGAAAATATTTAATAATTACATCCATTAAAGCAAAAAGATGTTTACATAAATGAGTGTCTCACAAAAACGTCAGAACCTCCTATACAGAGTAAGAAAAACTTAAAGTGAGAATAAAGATAAAAACCACCAATGTTCCCAAAGGGGTGGAAAAATTTAG
>WNWK01054075.1:0-11672 GCA_009830355.1 Cherax destructor | reverse complement strand
CCCCTTGGTGTTTAAAAGAAAATCATAAAATTTTCTTATTTTTTATAAATTTCAACTGCAGAAATTTATTTAAAATGTGATAATCTAATATTTTAGCTAAAAATGAGTTTTGCCAAAAAAACACTCAAACCGCTCAAAAACTTCGAAATATGCAATAAAATACGATTTTAGAAATTTTTCTGGTTTTTTAATGTTTCATGTATTTTCGAAAATAATTAAATATTCTTTAAAATATTGATTTTTATAGATTTTTAATGGGTTTTTTTAAAAATATTAAATAATTAATAAATTTTAAAAAATGCTAAAAAACTTGTTTTTTATTGCTTTTTTGACGATTAAGGCATTTTCAAGTTTTCTGAAAAACTTTTTTTTCAGATAAAATACACCTATGAAAAAAGGTTCCAAAAAGAAAATCATAAAATTTTGCTTTTTTCCCCAAAAATTTCAATTGCAGTAGAAACTTTTTTAAAAGTGTGATAATCTAGTATTTTACAAAAAGGGTTTTTGCGGGGAAAGCACGAAACCCGCTCTAAAATCAAAATATGCAATAAAATCGTTTTTTACACTTTTTTCTGAGCTTTTTAATGTTTCATGTATTTTAAAAATTGAAATATTCTATAAAAATATTGATTTTATAGTTTTTTTAATAAAATTTTTTAAAAAAATTAAATAATTAATAAATTTTAAAAAAATGTTAATACTTGATTTTATTGCACTTTTAGTTTTAAGGTTTTTGAAGGATTTTCTAAAAAACTTTTTTTTTAGATAAAATACCCCTAGAAAAAGCTTCCAAAAAGAAAATCAAAAAATTTCCTTTTCCCATAAATTTAATTGCAGTAAAAATTTTTTTAAAAAGTGTGATAATCTAAGTTTTTTAAAAAAAATGATTTTTTGCCAGAAAACATAAACCCTCTAAAACGTCGAAATATGCAATAAAATACGTTTTTAAAATTTTTCTGGCTTTTTAATGTTTCATGTTTTTTGAAAATAATATAAAATTTCTAAAAAAATATTTTTTTTATTTTTTTTAAAGTTTTTTTAAAAAAAATGTAAATAATTAATAAATATTAAAATGCTATAATCCGTTTTATTGCATTTTTGACGTTTTAAGGCTTTTTGAAAGATTTTCTGAAAAACTTTTTTTAGAAAAAATCACCTGAAAAAATTTCCCAAAAAAGAAAATCATAAAATTTCGCTTATTTTTCCCCATAAATTTCAATTATGAAATTCTTTTAAAAAGTGTGATAATCTAAGTATTTTAGCTAAAATGAGTTTGCCAGAAAAGACTAAAACCCGCTCAAAAATGAAATATGCAATAAAATACGATTTTAGCACATTTTCTGACTTTTTAATTTTTCATGTATTTTCGAAAATAATATGAAATATTCTATTAAATTTATTTTTAGATTTTTAATGGGTTTTTTTAAAAATTTTAAAATAATTAATAAATAAAAAAAAATCTATAAAACTTGATTTTTTGCTTTTTTTGACGTTTTAAGGATTTTCAAGGTTTTCTAAAAAAATTTTTTTTTAGATAAAATACACCTATAGTAAGTTTCCCAAAAAAGAAAATCATAAAATTTTGCTTATTTTCCCCACAAATTTCAATTGGTAGAAATTCTTTTTAAAAAGTGTGATAATCTAAAATTTTAGCTAAAAATGAGTTTTCCCAAAAAAGCACTCAAACCGATCTAAAACGTTGAAATATGCAAAAAATACGTTTTTGCACATTTTTCTGAGTTTTTAATGTTTCATGTATTTTCGAAAATAATATGAAATATTCTATAAAAATATTGATTTTTATAGATTTTAATGGGTTTTTTTAAAAATATGTAAATAGTTATTAAATTTTAAAAAAATGCTATAAAACTTTTTTTTATTGCATTTTTGACGTTTTAAGGCATTTTCAAGGATTTTCTAAAAAACTTTTTTTTTTAGATAAAATACACCTATGATGGGTTAAAAAAGAAAATCATAAAATTTCGTTTACTTTTCCCATAAATTTCAATTGCAGAAAATTTATTTAAAATTGTGAAAAACCTAAGTTTTTTACCCAAAAATGAGTTTTGACAAAAAAAACCCTCAAACCGTTTTTAAAACGTCGAAATATGAAAAAAATACGATTTTGGCACTTTTTTCTGAGTTTTAATTTTTTTCATTTATTTTTTCCGAAAAAAATTAAAATTTTCTAAAAAAATATTGATTTTTATAGTTTTTTAATTTGGGATTTTTAAAATATGTAATTAAATAAAAAATATTAAAAATGCTAAAAAACTTGATTTTATTGCTTTTTTTTGGCAAAAAAAAATTTTTTAAAGGGATTTATTTAAAAAACTATTTATTTTAGATAAAATACCCCCTTATGGAAAATTTCCCAAAAAAAAATTTCATAAAATTTTTATTTTTTA
Source organism: Cherax destructor (assembly GCA_009830355.1). Classification (NCBI taxonomy): domain Eukaryota; kingdom Metazoa; phylum Arthropoda; class Malacostraca; order Decapoda; family Parastacidae; genus Cherax; species Cherax destructor. The sequence goes on along the minus strand of WNWK01054075.1, from coordinate 9,264 downwards.
TAAATTTCAATTGCATAAAAACCCCCATTTAAAGGGGATAATCTAAGTTTTTAGCAAAAAAATGAGTTTTGAAAAAAGCATTTCAAATTTTTTTCAAAAACGTCGAAATATGCAATAAAATGATTTTAGCACTTTTTTCTGACCCAAATGTTTCATGTATTATTCGAAAATAATAGGGAAATTTTAAAATATTGTTTTTTATAGTTTTTAATGAGTTTTTTAAAAAAAATGTAAATAATTAATAAATTTTAAAAAATGTTTAATATTTTTGATTTTATTCTTTTTTTGCAAATTTAAAAGGCATTTTGAAGGTTTTTCCCTAAAAAACTTTTTTTTTTAGATAAAATACACCTATGAATAAGTTTCCCTTTAAAAAAAAATCAAAAAATTTTTGCTTACTTTTCCCATAAAATTTCCCAATTGCAGTAGAAATTCTTTTTAAAAAATTGGGGATAATCGTATTTTAGCAAAAAAAGGGGTTTTTTGCCAGAAAAGTTCAAACCGCTCAAAAACGTCGAAATATGCAATAAAATAGATTTTATAATTTTTGGGGTTTTTTAATTTTTCCTGTTTTTTTCGAAAAAAAATGAAATATTTTTAAAAAATATTGTTTTTTTAGTTTTTTAAATTTGGGTTTTTTAAAAATATGTAATTAAAAAAATTTTAAAAAATGCTATAAACGTTTTATTGCTTTTTTTGGACGTTTTAAAAACATTTTAAAGATTTACTAAAAAACTATTTATTTTAGATAAAATACCCTATGAGTAAGTTTCCCTAAAAGAAAATCAAAAAATTTTTGCTTACTTTTCCCATAAATTTAAATTTGCAGTAGAAATTTATTTAAAAGTGTGATAATCTAAGTATTTTAGCTAAAAATGATTTTTGCCAAAAAGGGCACTAAAACCCGCTCAAAAACCCGTGGGGAAACCCAAATAAAATCCCGTTTTTAACCACATTTTTCTGAGTTTTTTTAATGTTTTATGTATTATTCAAAATTAAAAAATTTATAAAAATATTGTTTTTTATAGTTTTTTAATAAATTTTTAAAAAAAATGAAAATAATTAATAAATTTTAAAAAATGCTATAATACTTGATTTTATTGCTTTTTTTGACGTTTTAAAGGGCATTTTAAAAGATTTTCTGAAAAACTATTTTTTTAGATAAAATACACCTATGAAAAAACTTCCTAAAAAAAAATCATAAAATTTCCATTTTCCCCAAAAATTTCAATTGTTAGAAATTCTATTTTAAAAGTGTGAAAATTTCCAAATTTTTTAAGCCAAAAATGATTTTTCCCAAAGAAAAGACTAAAACCCGCTCTAAAACGTCGAAATTAAATAAAATGTTTTTTAGCACTTTTTTCTGAGTTTTTAATTTTCATGTTTTTTTCGAAAAAAATTATGAAATATTCTATTAAAATATTTTTTTTATAGATTTTTAATGGGTTTTTTAAAAAATAGGGAAATAATTTAAATAATAAAAATGCTATAAAACTTGATTTTATTGCTTTTTTTGACGATTTAAGGCATTTTCAAGGTTTTTTAAAAATTTTTTTTTAGAAAAAAACACCTATGGGGAAAGTTTCCCCAAAAAGAAAATCAAAAAAATTTTTGTTTAACTTTTCCCCACAAATTTCAATTGCAGTAGAAATTCTTTTTAAAAAGTGTGATAATCTAAAAATTTTAGCAAAAAAATGAGTTTTGGAAAAGCACTCAAACCGATCAAAAACTTTTGAAATATGCAATAAAATACGTTTTTTGGCACATTTTCGGGAGTTTTTAATTTTCATGTATTTTCGAAAATAATATGAAATATTCTATAAAAATATTGATTTTTATAGATTTTTAATTTTTTTTTAAAAATATGTAAATAGTTATTAAATTTTAAAAAAATGCTAAAAAAACTTGATTTTATTGCTTTTTTTGACGTTTTAAAAAGGCATTTTAAAGGGATTTTCTAAAATTTTTTTTAGATAAAATACACCTATAAAAGGTTTAAAAAAAAAAAATCATAAAATTTTGCTTACTTTTCTCATAAATTTCAATTGCAGTAGAAATTTTTTTTAAAAAGTGTGATAATCTGGGGTATTTTAGCAAAAAAATGAGTTTTGCCAGAAAAGCACTCAAACCGCTCAAAATGTCGAAATATGCAATAAAATACCATTTTGAACATTTTCAGATATTTTTAATGTTTCATGTTTTTTTTGAAAAAAAATGAATATTCTATAAAAATATTTTTTTTTAAAAGTTTTTAAAAGGGATTTTTTAAAAATATGAAATAATTAATAAATATGAAAAATGTTTTTTGATTTTATTGTTTTTTTGACGATTTAAGGCATTTTAAGGGGTTTTTCCCTGAAAAACTTTTTTTTTTAGATAAAATACACCTATAAAATAAGCTTCCTAAAAGAAAATCAAAAAATTTTGCTTACTTTTCCAATAAATTTCAATTGCGGGAAATTTTTTTAAAAGTGAAATAATCTATGTAATTTTAAAAATAAAGTTTTCCGGGAAAAACCCAAAAACCCCTTTAAAAAGTCGAAATATGCAAAAAAACCGATTTTATAAAATTTTTCTGAGTTTTTAATGTTTCATGTTTTATTAAAAATAAGGAAATATTCTATAAAAATATTTAATTTTTATAGTTTTTTAATAAATTTTTAAGAATATGAAAATAATTAATAAATATTAAAAATCTAAAAAACCGTTTTTTATTGATTTTTTGACGTTTTAAATTTTTTTGAAGGTTTTTAAAAAACTTTTTTTTTAAAGAAAAAAATACCCCTTTGAATAAGTTTTCCAAAAAAGAAAATCATAAAATTTCCCCTTTTTTTCCCCCATAAATTTCAATTGCAGTAGAAATTTATTTAAAATTGTGATAAATCTAAGTATTTTAGCAAAAAATGAGTTTGACAGAAAAGCACTCACACCGCTTTAAAACGCCAAATATGCAATAAAATACGATTTTATTTTTTTCTGAGCTTTAATGTTTCATGTATTTTCGAAAATAATATGAAATATTCTAAAAAAATATTATTTTTATAGTTTTTTAAATTTGGGTTTTTTTAAAAATATGTAATTAAAAAATAAATATTAAAATGTTAAACTTGATTTTATTGCTTTTTTTTGGACATTTAAATTTTCAAGGTTTTAAATGAAAACTATTTATTTTAGATAAAATACACCTATAAAAGTAAGCTTCCTAAAAAAAAATCATAAAATTTTGTTATTTTTCCCCAAAAATTTTAAATTGAAAGAAAAATTTTTTTAAAAAAGGGATAACTGTATTTTCCCTTAGAGTTTTCCCAGAAAAGCACTAAACCGCTCTAAAACGTCGAAATTTTGCAATAAAATACGTTTTTTAGCACTTTTTTCTAAAATTTTTTAATTTTTCCCATTTTTATTGAAAATAATATAAAATATTCTATAAAAATATTGATTTTTATAGTTTTTTAATGAGTTTTTTTAAAAAAAAAATGAAAAAATTTTAAAAATTTTTAAAAAATCTATAATACTTGTTTTTATTTCATTTAATTTTTTTGGGGCTTTTTGAAGGATTTTCTAAAAAACCCTTTTTTTTTTAGAAAAAAATAACCTATGAATAAGCTTCCAAAAAGAAAATCATAAAATTTCGCTTACTTTTCCCATAAATTTAATTGCAGAAAATTCTTTTTAAAAAAGGTGATAATCTAAGTATTTTAGCAAAAAAATGAGTTTTCCAGAAAAGCACTAAAACCCGCTCAAAAAACTAAAATAAAAAAAAACCTTTTTAGCACTTTTTTCTGAGTTTTTAATTTTTCTTAATTATTAAAAATAATATGAAATATTTATAAAAATATTGTTTTTTTATAGTTTTTTAATGAATTTTTTAAAAATATGTAAATAATTATTAAATAAAAAAAAATGCTATAAAACTTGATTTTATTGCTTTTTTGACAATTTAAGGCTTTTTCAAAATTTTTAAAAAATTTTTTTAAGATAAAAAACCTATGGGAAGATTCAAAAAGAAAATCATAAAATTTTGCTTATTTTTCCCCATAAATTTCAACTGCAGTAAAAATTTATTTAAAAGGTGAAAATCTAAGTATTTTAGCAAAAAAATGATTTTTTGAAAAAAACACTCAAACCGCTCTAAAACGTCGAAATTTTGCAATAAAATACGATTTTCACTTTTTTCTGAGTTTTTTAATGTTTCATGTATTTTTCGAAAATAATATAAATATTCTATTAAAATATTGTTTTTTATAGTTTTTTTAAGGGTTTTTTTAAAAATATGTAAATAATTAATAAATTTTAAAAATGTATAAAAAATTTGATTTTTTTGTTTTTTTAAAATTTAAGGATTTTAAAGGTTTTTCTAAAAAACTATTTTTCAGAAAAAATACACCTATGAGAAAGGTTCCAAAAAGAAAATCATAAAATTTGAATTTTTCCCCATAAATCTCAATTAGAAAACTTTATTTAAAAGTGTGATAATCTGAGTATTTTAGCTAAAATGATTTTTGGGAAAAAAAGCACTCAAACCGTTTAAATCGTCGAAATATGCAATAAAATACCATTTTGAATTTTTAAGATTTTTTTAATTTTTGATTTTTTTTTAAAAAATAATAGGGAATATTCGATAAAAATATTGATTTTTATAGTTTTTTAAAAGTTTTTAAAATATTAAATAATTAATAAATAAAAAAAATCAAAAAATTTGATTTTATTGCTTTTTTGACTTTTAAGGCATTTTAAGGGTTTTTAAAAAAATTTTTTTAGATAAAAACCTATGAGTAAGTTCCAAAGAAAATTAAAATTTGCTTCTTTTCCTAAATTTCAATTCGTAAATTTTTTAAAAAGTGTGATAATCTAAGTATTTTAGCTAAAAATGGGTTTTGCCAAAAGCCTCAAACCGCTCTGAAATCGTCGAAATGTCTGTAATCTGATTTTGTATTTTCTGGGCACAATGTTTCATGTATTTTCGAAAAAAAAGGAAATATGGAAATATTCTATAAAAATATTGATTTTTAAGATTTTTAATGGGATTTTAAAAATATGTAAATAATTAATAAATTTTAAAAGGGGTAAAAAACTTGATTTTATTGCATTTTTGACGATTTAAGGCATTTTCAAGGATTTTCTGAAACTTTTTTTTTAGAAAAAATTCACCTATGAATAAGATTCCTAAAAGAAAATCATAAAATTTTGCTTATTTTTTCCCATAAATTTCAATTGAAAAATTTTTATTTAAAGTTTGATAATCTGAGTATTTTAGCTAAAAATAAATTTTTTGCCAGAAAAGCATTTTAAACCCGCTCAAAAAATCGTCGAAATATGCAAAAAAATACCATTTTGCAACTTTTTTATGATATTTTTAATGTTTCATGTTTTTTTTTAAAAAATAATATGAATATTTTTTTTAAAAATATTGATTTTTATAGATTTTTAAGGGGTTTTTTTTAAAAAATATGTAATTAAAAATAAATTTTAAAAAATGCTAAAAACCCTTTTTTTTGGCTTTTTTTGACGATTTAAGGATTTTAAAGGGATTTTTCTGAAAACTATTTATTTTAGAAAAAAATACACCTATGAGTAAGTTTTCCCCAAAAGAAAATCAAAAAATTTTTCACTTTTCCATAAATTTAAATTTATAGAAATTTATTTAAAAGTGTGATAATCTAAGATTTTAGCAAAAAAAATGATTTTTGGGGAAGAAAAGCACTAAAACCGTTTTGGGTCAAAATATGCAAAAAAATACGTTTTTAGCACATTTTTTTTGAGCTTTAATGTTTCATGTTTTTTTTCCGAAAATAATATGAAATATTCTTTTAAAAAATTTTGGGATTTTTATAGTTTTTTTAATGAGTTTTTTTAAAATATGTAAATAGTTAAAATAAAAAATGCTATAAAATTTGGGATTTTATTGCATTTTTGACGATTTAAGGCATTTTAAAGGATTTTTTTTAAAAAACTTTTTTTTTTAGAAAAAATACACCTATGAGAAAGGGTTTCCCAAAAAAGAAAATCAAAAAATTTTTTGCTTATTTTTCCCTAAATTTCAATTGCAGTTTTTTTTAAAAAGTTTGATAATCTGAGTTTTTTAAGCAAAAATGAATTTTGCCAAAAAGCATCAAACGGGGTTTAAATCTGAAATATGCAATAAAATACCATTTAGCACTTTTTTTGATATTTTTAATGTTTCATGTTTTTTTTTTAAAATAATATGAATATTTTTTAAAAAATTTTGGGATTTTTATAGATTTTAAGGGGTTTTTTAAAAATATGAAATTAAAAATAAATTTTAAAAAAATGCTATAAAACTTGATTTTTTTGGGCATTTTTTGACGATTTAAGGCATTTTAAAGGATTTTCTGAAAACTATTTATTTTAGAAAAAAATACACCTATGAGAAATTTTTCCCCAAAAAGAAAATCTTTAAATTTTGTTTTATTTTTTCCCAAAAAACTCAATTGCTAAAAATGAGTTTTCCAGAAAAGCACTCAAACTGCTTAAATCGTCGAAATATGCAAAAAAAATTCCTTTTTTAGCACATTTTTATGATATTTTTAATGTTTAAGGTTTTTTTTGAAAATTTTTGAATATTCTATAAAAATATTGATTTTTAAAAGTTTTTTAAGGGTTTTTTTAAAATATGTAAATAATTATTAAAACTTGATTTTATTGCTTTTTTTGGACGATTTGGCATTTTCGGTTTTTTAAAAAATTTTTTTAGATAAAATACACCTATGGGGAAAGTTTCCTGAAAATCAAAAATTTGCTTTTTTTCCCCCATAAATTTCAATTGCAGTAGAAATTTTTTTAAAAAAGTGTGATAATTAAGTTTTTTTAGCTAAAAATGAGTTTTCCAGAAAAGCACTAAAAACCGTTTCAAAAAACTTTAAAATGCAATAAAACAATTTTTAGCACATTTTTCTGTTTTTTTTAATTTTTCCCGGTATTTTTCGAAAATAATATGAAATATTCTATAAAAATATTGATTTTTATAGATTTTTAATGAGTTTTTTTTAAAAAATGTAAATAATTAAAAAATTTTAAAAAAAATGCTAAAAAATTTGATTTTTTTCTTTTTTTGACGATTTAATTAATTTTGAAGGATTTTCTAAAAAACCCTTTTTTTTAGAAAAAAATACACCTATGGAAAGTTTCCCAAAAAGAAAAAATCATAAAATTTCGTTTTATTTTCCCCATAAATTTAAATTTTGCAGTAGAAATTTTTTTAAAATGTGATAATCTATGTATTTTAGCAAAAAAATGATTTTTGCCAAAAAAACACTCAAACCGTTCTAAAACGTCGAAATATTCAAAAATGATTTTACACTTTTTTGGGGGAGTTTTTTAATGTTTCATGTATTTTTCGAAAATAATATAAAAATTTTCCCCTTTTAAAAAATATTAATTTTAAATTTTATTGGGTTTTTTAAAAAATTTTAAAAAAATTTTTAATAAATAAAAAAAAAATGCTAAAAAACTTGATTTTATTGCATTTTTTGACGTTTTAAAGGGCATTTTCAAGGATTTTCTGCAAAACTATTTTTTTCAGATAAAATACACCTATGAGTAAGGTTCCTAAAAGAAAATCAAAAAATTTTTGGGTTTATTTTTCCCCATAAATCTCAATTGCAGTAGAAACTTTTTTTTAAAAAGGGTGATAACCCCGAGTATTTTAGCTAAAAAGGGGCCAAGAAAAGCCCCAAAATTTTTTCTAAATCGTCGAAAATGCAAAAAAATACCTTTTTTTTAAATTTTTTATGATATTTTTAATGTTTCATAAATTTTTTTGAAAATAATTTTAATTTATTCGATAAAAATTTTGGGTTTTTTATAGATTTTTAATAAGTTTTTTTTAAAAATTTTAAAAAATTTAATAAAAAAAAAAATGCTAAAAAACCTTGATTTTATTGCTTTTTTTGACGTTTTCTATTTTAAAGGTTTTTTAAAAAATTTTTTTTAGATAAAAATACACCTATGAGAAAGATTCCTAAAAGAAAATTATAAAATTTTGTTTAAAGTTTCTAATAAATTTCAATTGCAGTAGAAATTTTTTTAAAAGTGTAATAATCTATGTATTTTATCAAAAAATGATTTTTCCAGAAAGACTAAAACTCCCTCTAAAACGTCAAAATTTGGGCAAAAAATACGTTTTTAGCACATTTTTCTGAGTTTTTTTAATGTTTCATGTATTATTGAAAATAATATAAAATATTCTATAAAAATATTGATTTTTATAGTTTTTTAATAAGTTTTTTTAAAAAATATGTAAATAAAAAAATTTTAAAAAATGTTAAAAACCGATTTTAGGGTTTTTTGACGATTTAAGGCATTTTTGGTTTTTTCTAAAAAAACTATTTATTTAAAATAAAATAAAACCTATGAGTAAGCTTCCAAAAGAAAATCATAAAATTTTGCTTACTTTTCCCATAAATTTCAATTACAGAAAATTTATTTAAAAGTGTGATAATTCCATTTTAGCAAAAAAATGAGTTTCCCCAGAAAAGCACTAAAACCCTTTTTCTAAAACGTCGAAATATGCAAAAAAGTACGTTTTTTAGCACTTTTTTTCTGAGCTTTTTAATTTTTCCCTTATTTTTCGAAAATAATATAAAATTTATTCTTAAAAAAATATTGATTTTTATAGTTTTTTTAATGAGTTTTTTTAAAAATATGTAAAAGTTAATATATAAAAAAACCTTTTTAAAAACTTGTTTTTTATTGCATTTTTAATTTAGGTTTTTTTAAGGTTTTTCTAAAAAACTTTTTTTTTTGATAAAATACACCAATGAATAAGCTTCCTAAAAAAAAATTAAAAAATTTTGTTTATTTTTCCCAAATTTAAATTTAAATTTGGGCAGAAAATTTATTTAAAAGTGAAATAACCAAAAAAGCCCCTAAAAACCGCCTCTAAAAACGTCGAAATATGCAAAAAATTCCCGATTTTAGACATTTTTCTGAGCTTTTTAATTTTTCATGTATTATTCGAAAAAAAATATAAAATTTTCTAAAAAACCGGGATTTTATTGCATTATTTGACGATTTAAGGCATTTTCAAGGTTTTTTCTAAAAATTTTTTTTAGAAAAAAATACACCTATGAGTAAGTTTCCCCAAAAGAAAATCAAAAATTTTTTTTGCTTTTTTTTTCCCATAAATTTCAACTGCAGAAAATTTTTTTTAAAAAAGTGTGATAATCTAAGTTTTTTAGCTAAAAATGATTTTACGAAAAGCACTCAAACTGCTCAAAAACCCCTTGAAATATGCAATAAAAA
>WNWK01054074.1:0-11673 GCA_009830355.1 Cherax destructor | reverse complement strand
ACCCCATACCCATCCTGTGGGCGGTAGTCAAAAGATTACAAAGGTACATAATGGGTCCAGGAACTGGGCCTAAGTTTGATAGCTGAGCAAGTTACAAAGGTAATGAACTCAGGTAATCTGGTCAAATCATGACAAGTTACAAAGGTATTTATAGTTACAGAGGTACATAATGGGTGCAGAGACTGGGCCCCAAATTTTTTGATAGCTGAATAAGGGACAAAGGTAATGAACTCACAAAGTTCCCAAAGGTAATGAATCATGTAAGTAAGTAAATTTACTTACTTACTTTTTATACATGGTTACAATCATGAACAAATTATAAAGTAAAGATGCATCAATCTGGATTGGCTATGCTGGAACGGGGAGACTCCTGGATGGCGGTGTTTTCTTTGAAATTTGATGCTGGCATGGGTTTTTAAGCCTTTCATGCGGATGGTTCAGCACCTTTCCATCCTACGTCCTCAACTACTTTCATCGCTGACCTTTGTGTCAAACCGGAGGTTATATCCCTCTCACTCTGTCCTAGGGGAAGATTCTAAGCCATTCACCAAGTTTGTTTTTTGGCCCTTTCTCACCTTCCACTTCAGCCTGTGGTTCTCTTCAAAGACCCCAATGGAAACAAGTTCCCGGTTGATATTTTTTGGGTTATCCTAGGTAATTTACACCATGTATGATAATTGTACTTGTGTACCTATACCTTCGTCTTCTGCCCGTCCACGGCCCCTTCGTTTCCACTTTCCGGCGGACGAAGCTTGCACTTCTTGGCTCTTGACCCCTGTGGTTTGCGCTTCTTTTTTATTAAATAATAATTTGCACTTCTTGTTAAATCTGGGCTTAATAATAATAATATATTTATTTCTACAAGTACTGTGGAAAATATTGGTATTTTCCGAAAGTTGTAATTGATAAACTTTCCAATATGAACAGATATCTTTAATGTACTGCTAGTAGCTTAACGCTTAGGTGGGTATGAATACAGAACCATCGTATTAGCAGGACAGGAAGCGGGAAGGAGGCTGGGCAGGGAGGCTGAGAGAGAGGGGAGTTGAAGGACTACAGCTTACCCACCAGGTGCCAGGTGATGGGATGGCTTGTGGAATTTGGCGAATACGACCGCCAAACCGGACTTAATTACTTCACTTCGTAATATGGAGTGATATCAACGGGTGCGACGTGTATTAAGTGGGACAATCGGTCCAGGAGGCCCAGTAATAGGGCAGTAATTGTGGAAATAATGAATGGCGCCGGCGTGGGATGTCGGCTTGGGCCTAATTTGAATTCCAGTGAAGCGACCATACGACAGGATAACGTCGTAAACCCTAATGCTGGGTGGTTTTCGATTAGAAGGACTGAAATATAAACCCGCACATATAAAGGGGGAAAGTTATGACGATTACCTTGACCATTTACAAAGTCACACTGTGACTTTGTAAATGGTCCAAGTCGGACCGAAACGTCGTCGTAAGCTCCTCTCTTTTATATGTGCGGGTTGTGTGTGTATTGTTCCAGTCACGGTATTGTGCCTTTTTTGTTATTTATAGACTGAAATATGTTCGATGAATATTGTGAAATGGTGAATATAGTGAAACAGAGTTGTAAATAATCAGGGAGTGATTGTACAGAGTGGGTCTGGCGTGGTCGCCATACCCCGACCGCCATATTGAATGTGGAGAAGATGAACCAACATTATCTCAACTCATCGACTCGAAATACAAGTATCGAGACGGTGAATGTGTACAAACTAGTGGGGCATTAAGCCAGGATATACATAGTGTGTAAAGTTATACATATAAACAGTAATAACGCCCGGTCTCGTGGGCGTATAAGAGTTCACGGAAATTAATCTTCCTTGACTCGACGGGACAACACCTACTCTACCATCATCGGCTTGCCGGGAGTATCATCGCTGTCGAGCAAGACCGCGGGAGAACACCAACAACGAAGTGACTCCCTCACCTAAAGCTAAGTACTCAATTGTCGTATCTGTTGTCGGCCGATAATATTGTTACGCACAGTAGATGTACTTTAGCTAGGTCAACGATCTACAATGCACCGCTATGATGCTGTTAATTGGGTGAGTGATGGTCATGTTAACTTAATTGTGTGTTCTCTCCTTTTCCTTCTACTTGATCAGTCCCTAGTAACCATACAATCCACTTAAATTTAATCATACAATAATTATTAGTATTATCTACTCAGATTTATTTATACTGGTCCAGAGCGTATTGGGGTGAGGTGAGAACATCGAAGGTCCCCTCGGGTGCACCAGGAGTGGGTAAAGTTTCACACACCTTGTGGGAGTGACTGGGTAAAATACTAGTCGGTCATCTCCCCGGGAGATTGTTTGTTGTAAGTGGCGGTGTCCCAGATAGACAATCTCCCAAAATTCCCCATAAGTACATGTACAAGGTATGCAGACCATAGGTGACATCAATGACATACTACTATATAGGTTTTGCCACCGAAGTGGCTAGTTTATTGTGCACCCCATATCCATCCTGTGGAGGGTAGCGCAAGAGCATATGGATACACAAAAGGCCTAGGCCCCAAAGGGGTTAACAATTGTACATTTGGGTTTATATCTACATTTCAATTATCTGTTACAAGCAAATTTAGGAAATTTGCTTAGTACAATTGGTATCTTATTTCATGAATAAGATATCTTGACATGTCATATAGGTTATTATACTGTCTATCTCTATATTCCTCAATAAGTGCACAATTAAGCACATAGTGTTCAAGACAGTGACCATATGCCTGATCATATAATTTGCATTTAGTTTGATCATCATCTGTGTCTCCCAAACTGTCAAGTACCTGTAGCCAAGCCTAAGCCTGGCCACTACAACATCAGTCAGTCTGTTCACATTGCAAGTTGCTCCACATACATGCCCATCTGTGCTCGCATTATCATGAGCACAGATAGGCACGTTCATGGAAATTAATTTGGATTTATATCTACAGTTTACCTATCTGTTACAAGCAAATTTAGGAAATTTGCTTAGTATAAGTGGCATCATACCTTCACTAATAAGATATCTTGACATGTCACATAGGTTATTATACTGTCTATCTCTATTTTCCCCCAATAAGTGGACAATTCAGCACATAGTGTTCAAGACAGTGATCATATGCCTGATCACATAATTTGCATTTAGTTTGATCATCATCTGTGTATCTCCCAAACTGTCAGAAGTACTTGTAGCCAAGCCTATACTTCTATATAGAAAGCCCCTTGTTATGCAGAGCATTTCCCGCAAATTAGGTCAGTTTTGTCCCAAGATGCGACCCACACCAGTGACTAACACCCAAGTACTCATTTTACTGATGGGTGAACAGGGACAACCAGTGTAACGAAACACGGATAATGTTTTCACCATTTGCCGGGAATTGAACCCGGACCCTCACCGTGTGAAGAGAGAACTTTAGCCACCAGGCCACGGGTTTCTCCCTTCAGTGGGTAACAGCTAATGTTAGCACTCGGGGCAATGAAGTGGCTGATCGCACGATCTCCCTCGCACACACACACACTACCATTACTTTCCTTGTACTTTGCTGCAGTTATTACACAAAAGTTGTTTACAGGGAAATCCGCCTTTTCCGGCAGGGAGATCTTTCGACATCGATCTCAGTTCGGTCTTTCAACGGTCCCTGTCCTTGTGCTCGTCATCACAGTCGTTCTGTGGATGTTGCACTGACCAGCCACTGGGTTGGGCATTCACAGCTGGCTTAAGCTTGCCAGAAATGCTCTTCATAAACATGGGCTTACAATATGCACTCTGGTATCGCCCATTCCTGTATAAACATTGATCATGTTGAAATAAACTTGTATTTGTATATTTATCTGCACAGTCTTCAGATGACACTCCCCGTCCTGCCAGTGGTGTCTCTCTCAGCCTGAGACTGGAGTATTTCCTGCTGTGGAAATAAGCCACTTTGACTTTTGGGTTATCCTAGGTAATTTACAATATGTATGATAATTGTAATTAATGTGTACCTAAATAAAGTTACTTATCCGTGCACGGACTCTTCTCCGTGCTGCCTTGCGTACATTCTGAGTACAGTCACCCTACATCTACTCAATGATGAGTGTGACCCTCAAGACCGTCAGGAGATCCTGACCTGTACTTGCCCCTAGCTGGTCTCAAGGAGCATTGGGGGCATATAATACCTACTGCAGTTAGTCAAGAACCCCAATGGAAATAAGTCACTTTGGCCGACTGTTTTTGGTTATCCTAGGTATAAGTAACTTCATTTAGGCACAGGTACATTAAGTACAATTATCATGCATGTGTAAATTACCTAGGATAACCCAAAAAAGTCAAAGTGACTTATTTCCAGTGGGCTCCTTGAAGGTAATTTATACTATGTATGATAATTGTACTTATGTGTGCCTGTGCCTATATACGCTTGCTTGCTTGCTTTTTCCTTCCTTCATTCCACTTGGGTCGAGGTTTCTTTCCCGGACACGAAGGCAGGATTCGATACGGTGTTAACTGTCAGTGGCTCTATAAACCCTAACAACAACAGGCAGATCCTTGCTATAGTAAAGTAAAGTAAGATAAGATTTCTTCGGATTTTTAACCCCGGAGGGTTAGCCACCCAGGATAACCCAAGAAAGTCAGTGCGTCATCGAGGACTGTCTGTCTTATTTCCATTGGGGTCCTTAATCTTGTCCCCCAGGATGCGACCCACACCAGTCGACTAACAACCCAGGTACCTATTTGCTGCTAGGTGAACATGACAACAGGTGTAAGGAAACACGTCGAAATGTTTCCACCCGCCGGGAATCGAACCCGGGCCCTCCGTGTGTGAAGCGAGAGCTCTAGCCACCAGACCAAGTTTTACATCGAGATTTTGTAATTACAATTTAGAATTGAAGAGCAAGGAGAGCCACTATTATGCCATGGCATTATGGGCAGACTTAATCTAATCACTTATTTACTACTTAATACTAGAGAAATAGAATTATTTTGTTATAGTTAAACATTAGCATGTGTTTTTAGCAGATAATAAGTTTACTTAAATTACAATCTGAGGATATTACATTTGTCAACGTGTTGTGCAAGATGGTTATATCAATAATAAATATAGCACTTTTATTATGAGTAAATAACACTGAGCATTGTTGAAAAAGATTAGATTTTACCACCGAAGTGGCTAGTTTATTGTGCACCCCATATCCATCCTGTGGACGGTAGCGCAAGAGCATATGGATACACAAAAGGCCTAGGAACTAGGCCCCAAAAGGGTTAACAATTGTACATTTGGGTTTATATCTACATTTCAATTATCTGTTACAAGCAAATTTAGGAAATTTGTAGATATCCACAAACAGAACAATCAAGCTAACAAAACCAGATGAACCCCTACTCCCACCTATTGAAACAGCAAACAAACTCAATGATTTCTTCTCCACCATAGATAAAAAGCTGGCAAGCAAAATCCCAAGTTCAAATACTCCACCTAACGACTATCTCACTGGCACCTATCCGAACACACTATTCCTAGCCCCAACCAACCCAATAGAAGTTTCACTTATAATCAACACATTAAAAAACAAAGCAGGTGACCTAAATAACTTACCACCTTTTATATACAAAAAAGCCTCTCAAGTTCTCTCACCAATTATTGCAACACTCTTTAACAAATCCATTGAATCCTCTACCTTCCCATCAATACTCAAAATAGCGAGGGTCACCCAAATACATAAAGGAGGAGATCAAACAGACCTGAATAACTACAGGCCGATATCTAACTTACCCCTTCTCTCCAAAATCTTTGAAAAATTAATTCATAGACAAATATATTCCTACCTCACCTCCAACAACATACTCAACCACTGTCAATTTGGATTCAGGCCTAATAAAAATACAAATGATGCCATTATACACATGTTAGAAATAATTTACACCGCCCTTGAGAAAAAAGAAATCCCAGTGGGAATCTTCATTGATTTACGTAAAGCTTTTGATACAGTTGACCATGATCTGTTACACCTAAAATTATCACACTATGGTATAAGAGGACACTCCCTCAACTACCTAAAATCATACCTTAGCAACAGAAACCAATATGTGTACACAAATGGAGCTAGCTCCACCGCGCAAACTATTACCGTAGGTGTCCCACAGGGATGTGTTCTTGGCCCACTACTCTTTCTCATTTACATTAACGACCTACCAAATGCATCTCAACTACTCAAACCCATACTTTTTGCAGATGACACTACATACGTTATCTTGCACCCAAGCCCAGACACACTAGCCAACACTGCAAATACTGAATTGCAGAAAATATCTACGTGGATGATGACCAACAAACTTACTCTCAATATTGATAAAACCTATTTTATCCAGTTTGGGAACAGAGCTACAAACGCACCACTTAACATAATGATAAACGGGTCCCCTATCACAAAACTCACAGAGGGAAAATTCTTAGGAATCCATCTTGACAGTGGCCTCAAATTTCAGACACATATACAACAAATTTCCAAGAAAGTCTCAAAGACCGTGGGAATAATATCCAAGATACGGTACTGTGTTCCACAACCAGCTCTCCTTACCCTATATCACTCACTCATTTATCCCTACCTCACCTATGGAATCTGCGCATGGGGCTCTACATCAATAACTCATCTCAGACCACTAATAACACAACAAAAGGCAGCAGTTAGAATGATAACAAATTCACACTCCAGACAACATACTCCACCAATATTCAAAAACCTAAACTTACTCACCATACAAGACATCCATACTTTTTACTGTGCCTATTACATACATAGAACACTCTATGCAAATATTAACCCACCACTCAAACTTCTCCTTACCAATTTTAACAGGACACATGACCATAACACTAGACACAGATCACTCCTCGATGTTCCCCGTGTCCATCTAACACTATGTAAAAACTCAATGCATATAAAAGGCACAAAAATTTGGAATTCATTACCTGTCATTGCCAAAGAAACCCTGCAATTCAAAACGATGCTAAAAAACCACCTTCTCACCCAAAGCTAAATGCTCAATATCTAACATTCCCAACAAAGTAGAATAATCACTTAATGTAAAAACCTGACTAATCAATTGAATGTAAAACCTGTTATGAATAATACATACTAAGCTTACTATTTCCACAACATTTACATTATAATGACCACGTAAACTGTAACTGCAATGCAATTAATTGTTTTAAATTGTTATCTCATTCAATTAGTTGCATTGCTACAATTAATTGATATGTTCAACTTATATTCAAACTTTATAACTTAGATACGCAATTATACTTATTTTATAAATTATCAACCATAACTTTTTACCATGTAGTCTAGAATTAAGTAGTCCTAAGAATGCCCGCAAAGCACAGCATATTAGGGGCTTTTGGCATGTACATCTCATTAATAACTATGTAATAACTATGTAATAACTATGTATAACTATGTCTACCATGTATCACTGTACCATGTCTCAATAAAGTATTATTATTATTATCAATAGCAATTGTACATTAATTCCTTTGTCCTGGATTTTTGAGTATCTATACCTGGCTTCTCCAATGAACATGCTGTTAGAGTCATTATATGAGTCAAGAGCCTTCAATGATGACATAGAATCAGTAATGATGATAGAGTCAAGCTCAGTGTCATAAGTTAGCTTTAGTGCCATTAGGATTGCAAACAGCTCAGTTTGCAGTGTAGACGCCCAGTTGTTAATTCTTATGCCTAGTTCAACAGATTTATTATTGTTCTTAACTAGGGAGGTGGCAACCAGAGCAGATGCAACCAGAGCATTGTTGAAAGTAGTTTACAATATGAGTATATTTAGTTTAGGGTGAGTAGGTTGTTTTTGAGAAGAGTCTTTAATTGATGTTCAGGCAAGGTTTTTTTAATATTTTCTGGTAATGAATTCCAGATTTTGGGACCCTTTATGTGCATAGACTTTTTACACAGGGTGATATGGACTCTGGGTATATCAAAAAGTGATCTGTGTCTTGTGTTATGGTCATGGGTCCTGTTAAAGTTGGTGAGGAGAATTTTGAGTGGAGGGTTTATATTTGAGTGTAGAGTTCTGTGTATGTAGTAGGCACAAGAATAAGTGTGAATGTTCTTTACAGTGAGTAGTTTTAGACTTTCAAATATTGACAGAGTGTGCTGTCTAGAGTGGGAAATTGTTATCATTCTGACTGCTGCCTTTTGCTGGGTTATGAGTGGTCTAAGGTGATTTAATGTTGTTGATCCCCATGCACAGATTCCGTAGGTGAGATAAGGGTAGATGAGTGAATGATACAGAGCAAGTAGAGCTGATTGAGGCACATAATAGCGTATCTTTGATAGTATGCTTACTGTCTTTGAGATTTTTTTGGAAATTTGTTGTACAGTTGACCCCCGAGTATCGTAATTAATCCGTTCCAGGAGCTATTACTTAACATGAAGTTTACGAAATTCGAACCATTATTTCCTATAAGAAATAATGTAAATACACTTAATCCGTTCCACAAAAAAAATATTCATACAAAATAATTAAAAACAATATATATATATATACATTTACTTACATTTATTGAAGAGTTGCAGACATCTGGAAGGTAGGGTTGATGACAGGGGCAGGGTGTTAGTGGTTGGAAGGAAAATCCCCCTCCAAAAGGACTTCAGGTAACAAGTCCCTCTCTGGGGTTACTTCCCTTCTTGGTCTTCTAATGCCACTAGGACCAGCTTGAGAGTCACTAGACCCCTGCCTGGTAAAGTAACTGTCCACAGTCCTCTGTTTCTGGCGACTTTTCAACACTTTCCTGAAGTGCAACATGGCTCTGTCACTGAAGTGGCTGCACAGAAGGCTCATTTCAGCTTGCTCAGGGTGGTGTCTTTCAATAAATGTCTGCAACTCATTCCACTTTGTACACATCTCCTTAAGCACTGAAGAAGGCACCTCCTTCTCTCTCTCTCCCTCCTCCTTTGAAGCAATAACCTCAGCTGTGGTCTGTTGCTGTTCCAGATGAAGCTCTTGCAGCTCTTTCAGTTGTTAGCTCTACCCTGTGCTCCTCCACCAACTCTTCCACATCCTCACCACTCACCTCCAACCCCAGGCTGTTCCCCAATGCCACAATATTTTCCACAACAGGCACAGGGTCGTCAGGGTCAGGGTCAGCCTCAAATCCTTCAAAATCCCTCGTTTCAACACAATCCGGCCACAGTGGTCTCCTAGCAGAGTTCAAAGTCCTGGAAGTCACTTCCTCCCAAGCCTTACCTATAAGGCGTATGCAATGCACGATATTGAAGTGATCTTTCCAGAACTCTCTTAGGGTAAATTCAGAGTCATTGGTCACATTAAAGCACTTCTGAAACACTGCTTTGGTGTACAGTTTCTTGAAGTTGGAAATGACCTGCTGGTCCATGGGCTGGATGAGAGGAGTGGTGTTAGGAGGCAAGAACTTCATTCTGATGAAATTGAACTTGTCAGACAACAACTCTTGCAAGTTGTGAGGATGAGCAGGAGCATTGTCCAGTACCATGAGGCACTTGAGTCCCAATTTATTTTCCAGGAGGTATTTCTTCACACTAGGGCCAAACACTCCAGCCACCCATTCCTTGAAAATCTCCGTAGTGACCCATGCCTTGGTGTTAGCCTTCCAAAGCACACACAAATTATTCTTGTCAACACTGTGTTTCTTGAAGGGTCTGGGATTTTCATAGTGATACACCAGTAAAGGCTTCACTTTAAAATCACCACTGGCATTGGCACACATCATAAGAGTTAGCCTGTCTTTCATAGGCTTGTGTCCTGGAAGTGCCTTTTCCTCCTGAGTAATGAAGGTCCTGTTGGGCATTTTCTTCCAAAACAGGCCTGTTTCATCACAGTTAAACACTTGTTGGGGGAGGAATTCTTCAGCCTCTACGAACCCCTTAAATTCACTCGCAAACTTTTCAGCTGCATGTTTGTCTGAGCTGGCTGCCTCACCATGTCTCACAACACTGTGTATGCCACTACATTTCTTAAACCTGTCAAACCAGCCTTTGCTGGCTTTAAAATCACTCGCCTCACAAGGCATTGTCTTGACAAGATCTGCGTGCAACTTCCTTGCCTTTTCACAAATTATCGCCATGAAAATACTATCACCCGCTCTCTGTTTTTCATTGATCCACACCAACAACAACTTCTCAACCTCATCCACTGTTTTCGATCTATTTTTCGTTAACATATCAACCCCTTTTGCAACATTAGCTTCCTTGATCTCATTTCTCTTTGCCAGGATAGAGCTGATAGTAGATGGGGTTTTTTGTACATCCTGGCAAGATCACTCAGACGTACGCCACTCTCATAATTTTCTATTATCTCTTTCTTCAGTTCGATGGTGTTCCTCACTTTCTTTACCACAGGGGTGCCACTAGGAAGCTTCTTTGGACCCATGGTGACTTATTTCACAGTGACAATCACTAAACCACCAAAAAAGACACCAAATGTATTGTGAATGTTTGAAAGAGCACGCTGGGTAATGTTCTCTCAATGGTAAACAACGCTTCACTGGCGGGCGTCCTGCGCAGGCGCGGAGCAGGCGGACAGGTCTAATACGTTACGAAACACGAGCCAGTTTACGATTCACGAAATTGAAAAAAGCTTACGAAACACGATTTTTACGAAATAAGAACCTTATGAAACTCGGGGGTCCACTGTATGTGTGTTTGGAATTTGAGGCTACTGTCAAGGTGGATTCCTAGGAATTTTTCCTCTGTGAGTCTTGTGATGTTTTAGTTTAATATCTTTATTATGCACCTCATACCCATCATGTGGGCGGTAGTCAAAAGATTACAGAGGTACATAATGGGTCCAGGGACTGGGCCTCAAAGTTTTGATAGCTGAGCAAGTTACAAAGGTAATGAACTCAGGTAGATTTGGTCACAATCATGACAAGTTACAAAGGTATTTACAGATTATAGAGGTACATAATGGGTCCAGAGACTGGGCCTCAAAGTTTTGATAGCTGAACAAGGTACAAAGGTAATGAACTCACAAGTTTCAAATGTAATGAATCATGTAAGTAAATTTACTTACTTACTTTTATATATGGTTGCAATCATAAACAAATTATAAAGCAATGAGCAATTTACTAGTCTACACCCGGTCACAACTGTAATGAGTTATTGGTGCAAATATTAATTGTTGGGTCACACACACACATACACCCACACACGTATGTGTGGTAATGCTTTATTTACAGGGAGCAAAGTCAGTCCAGAATGGTCTGTAATATACCACTGTGGATAAAATACTTTGAAATATCTTGAACATTTCTGAGTGAGTTGTCTCTGAATTCATTAATTTTATCGCACTCCAGTACATAATGATGCAGGGTGTGACAATAATCCAACTGGCAAAGTTTACATTTTGTTTGGTCTACATCTGGTGGTGGTGATTTAACCTGCCAAAGATACTTGTAACCCAGCCGGAGGCAGGCGGTAGTGACATCCAAGAGCCTGCTTATTTTATTGGATGCACCATAGACATGTGGCTCCTCCTGCATGATAGAATGATGATAGATGGACTGACTGGTGTCAATCTCCCTGAGTCTTAAGTCAATAAATTTCAGTTGAAGTTCTTTTCGTATTATTGTTCTCAAACTGCTAACTGACAAGCCAAGATTGTAATCTACCCCCTCTTTGAAAGCATAAAA
>WNWK01054073.1:0-11673 GCA_009830355.1 Cherax destructor | reverse complement strand
CTGCAAGTAGCCCCTATCACGTGCATTTAACATCCTATGGAGAGGGAGCATGGACAATGGGTGTCCCAGTTACTAAAAACAACAGACATAGCCCCACTCCACAAAGGGGGCAGTAAAGCAATAGCAAAGAACTACAGACCAAAAGCGCTAACGTCCCATATCATAAAATTTTTGAAAGGGTTCTAAGAAGCAAGATCGTACTCATCTAGACAACCATCAATTACACAACCCAGGGCAGCATGGGTTTAGAGCAGGTCGCTCCTGTCTGTCCCAACTACTGGACCACTACGACAAGGTCCTGGATGCTCTAGAAGACAAACAAAATGCAGATGTTATATACACAGACTTTGCAAAAGCCTTTGACAAGTGTGACCATGGTGTAATAGCACACAAAATGCGTGATAAAGGAATAACAGGAAAAGTTGGTAGATGGATCTATAAGGGGCTCGGGTGGTCTGGTGGCTAAAGCCCTCGCTTCACACGGCGAGGGCCTGGGTTCGATTCCCAGCCAGACCAGAAACATTGGGCGTGTTTCTTTACACATGTTGTCTATGTTCCCCATCAGTAAAATGGGTACCTGGGTGTTAGTCGACTAGTGTGAGTCGATCCTAGGACACTGACCTAATCTGCCTGAAATGCTCAGCATAACAAGGACTTTATATATAGTAGTATGTCATTGATGTCAGCTGGGACTGTATACTTGTACATGTACTTGTAGTAAATAAAGATATTATTATTATTATTATTATTATTATTATTAGTATTATTATTATTATTATAATTTCTAACAAGTAGAACACAAAGAGTAGTAGTCAACAGAGTAAAGTCTGAGGCAGCTACTGTGAAAAGCTCTGTTCCACAAGGCACAGTACTTGCTCCCATCCTATTCCTCATCATCATATCGGACATAGACAGGGATATAAGCTCACAGTGGCGTGTCTTCCTTTGCAGATGACACCCGAATCTGTATGACAGTGTCCACCGTTGAAGACACTGCAAGACTCCAAGCAGACATAAACCAAATCTTTAAATGGGCTGCAGAAAACAATATGAAGTTTAATGATGAGAAATTTCAATTACTCAGATACGGAAAAAGTTAAGAAATTAAAATTTCATCGAGTACAAAACTAATTCCAACCACACAATAGAGCGAAAAACTAATGTCAAAGACCTGGGAGTGATCATGTCAGAGGATCTCACCTTCAAGGACCATAACACCGTAGCAATTGCATCTTCTAGATAAATGACATGATGGATAATGAGAACCTTCAAAACCAGGGATGCAAGCCCATGTTGACACTTACAGATCGCTTGTTCTATCTAGACTGGAATATTGCTGCACACTAACTGCACCTTTCAAGGCGGGTGAAATTGCTGACCATGAAAATGTGCAGAGAACTTTCACGGCACGCATAAGTGCGATAAACCACCTCAACTACTGGGAACGCTTGAAGTTCCTAAACCTGTACTCTCTAGAACGCAGGCGGGAGAGATATATTATTATATACACTTGGAAAATCCTAGAGGGATTAGTACCAAACTTGCACACGAGAGTCACTCCCTACGAAAGCAAAAGACTCGACAGACGATGCAACATCCCCCGATTGAAAAGCAGGGGTGCCACTAGCACGTTGAGAGACAACACAATAAGTGTCAGGGGCTCAAAAGTGTTCAACTGCCTCCCAGCATACATAAGGGGGATTACCAATAGATCCCTGGCTATCTTCAAATGGGCACTGGACAGGCACCGAAAGTCGATACCTGACCAGCCAGGCTGTGATTGGTACGTTGGACTGTGTGAGGCCAGCAGTAACAGCCTGGTTGATCAGGCCCTGATCCACCATGAGGCCTGGTCACAGACCGGGCCGCGGGGGCGTTGACCCCCAGAACTCTCTCCAGGTATACAAGTACATGTACAAGGTATACATGCGTAGCTGACATAAATGACATACTACTATATAGAAAGCCCCTTGTTATGCAGAGCATTTCGGGCAAATTAGGTCCTTGTCCCAGGATGCGATCCACACCAATCGACTAACACCCAGGATGCGACACACACCAGTTGACTAACACCCAGGATGCGACCCACACCAGTCGACTAACACTTAGGATGTTACCCACACCAGTCGACTAACACCCAGGTATCCATTTTACTGATGGGTGAACATAGACAACAGGTGTAAAGAAACACACGCAATGTTTCTACCCTGGCTGGGATTCGAACCCAGACACTCACCGTGTGGAGCGAGAGCTTTAGCCACCAGGCCACCAAAGCCCTTTTTTTTATTAAGACAAATTAACACAGAAGAAAACCATTAATTACGTAATAAGACTTATCAAACTAATTATTAGGCCTACATGTTACTTAAATTTAGACCTACCATATTATTTTTGACTTTGAGTATTACAAATAAATTACTTAAAATATACACTTGGTGAACTCGCCTATTTTTGGTTGCAGGTGTGGAGTCACAGCTCCTGGCCCCGCCTCTTCGTTGATCACTACTAGGTCCACTCTCTCCTGCTCCAAGAACCTTATCATACCTTAACATGAGATCATGAAATTAAATCATAATAAATTACTGACAGTTAATTTATATAACATTCATGTAAGATTTATTAGTTATTTTTCTTAAGCAATACAATACAATACAATTTCATGGGAGAACATCGGCAAGACACCATGCCCAGCCCTTCTAGGGTAGAGTAGATGCCCGAGCCAGAGCTTGATACCACCTGCAGCTCACAAGACTGATACGTATTCTCATTAACCTACCCTGGGGCGGGGAAGACGGTAGACCAGGGAGGCCTAGCTTCTCCCTACGAGCCCCGTGAGGGTGGGGAATGTGGCTAGGCCTGGGGACAGTTGGTCCCAACGATGAGGAGGTACTTGTATCTCCTCCCATGGCAGACATTAGTCTGCGATAATCCCGAAAGGGAGCCAAGGCCGGACCACCATCTGGAAGAGACCCGGGGGGCCGGGCCACCATCTGGAAGAGACCCGGGGGGCCAGACCACCATCTGGAAGAGACCCGGGGGGCCGGGAGAGTACCTGCGACTCTACTACAACAAATTTCTTTCCTACAGTATACAAAATGTAGTTTACATGTAACAAAATATTGTTAAGCACAAAATAAAGTCACTAGTAAAGATGTTGACAGATGGTTTCTTTATTCTCCAACCCCAGTTTAGTTTATTAGCTTTATTATGTACCTAATACCCATCCTGTGGGCGGTAGTTAAAATATTATACAAGTACATAATGGGTCCAGGCACTGTACCTCAACTTTACAGAGGTACATAATAGGTCCAGTATAGAAACACATAATGGGTCCAGGCACTGTACCTCAACTTTACAGAGGTACATAATAGGTCCAGTATAGAAACACATAATGGGTCCAGGAACTGTAACTAAACATTTTAGAGGTATATCATAATGAATTCAATGATTGTACGACAAAGTTATAAATAGTCCTGGAACTTTACCTCAACATTACAACGGCCCTCAGTGGGTCCAGGGACTGTACCTCAACATTACATACTTACATAAAAGGTTCAGAGACTGAGCCACAATAGCAAGTTTATATCTGGTCACAGTGGTAATGAGTTATATATTTTTTTTTTCAACAAGTCGGCCGTCTCCCACCGAGGCAGGGTGACCACCGAGGCAGGGTGACCACCGAGGCAGGGTGACCACCGAGGCAGGGTGACCACCGAGGCAGGGTGACGACATTATCCGTGACCTCACACATCCTAAGTTACGACGTCCAATAAGATTGAAACACATCTCACAAGAGCAGTTCACCTCACTCGTAAACGGAACGTTCCAGTAATCTCTCCAACACATCACTATGCAGTGTGACTGCCTTCTCCAACCCTGCCTGCTGAAGCTGCCTCATCGCCCCTGGGAGATATACACCACCGTCCCTCATCCCTCTCAGTCAACACCTGCAGTACCACTTGCTCCACAGTGGTTGGGCCACTGATCTTTCCTACCCTCCTCTCCTCCACCATTCCATCCTTTTCCAGTATTTCCATCCTTCCCTTTCCTTCTTCCTTCCCCTTCCTTCTTCCTTCCCCATCTCACCAATGCTCCGGTCGTTAAGTGGAAGTGGAATTGACCACATACTTTGTAACCGCCCTGAGAACATTAGTCAGTCAGGGGTCATTACCACAGGTCTTAGTGATCATTTCATCATTTACTGCACCAGGAAAATCACTAGGGAACGGATAGGCCTACACAAGACAATAAAAGTTAGGTCAACTAGAAACTACAGTAAAGAAACACTGGTAAATATGCTACACAATTGTGACTGGTCAGTGACAACAAGTTGCACGGACGTAAATGATGCCTGGGAAAAATTCAAAACAATGTTCACTGCCATCCTTGATAATATTGCACCAGTTAAAGAGGTTAGGATTAAACGAAGAACTGAACCCTGGATGACTACTGAGATATTAGATAATATGAAATTCAGAGACCAGTTGATAAAAAGATTTAAGGCAAACAGACAGGATATTGCAGTGCTAAATAAATTCAAAAGGGTGAGGAACAGAGTGCAGAGGCTTATAAAAGGAACAAAGGCGAGGCACTATTGGTAGGCTGAGGTCAGTGGTCACCTGTGGTCATACCTGTCCTAAGCTGTCTGGGAATTAGCGTGGGGTGATACCGAGCACATGGCTCACTGCAGTGTTTTAGAATCTCAGGTTGAAGTGTTGAAGAAGGAGGTTCTACTTCTTCAGGAGGAAAATAGGAGGCTGAAGCTTCACCTAGATGGGTGTGGGAGTGAGTGTGAGATGGTTGGAGCTGGTAAGGAGGAAATAGTTACCAACAGTGAAAGTGGCAGCCGCTTTAAGTGGCAAGTGGTTCACAATTCAGGAAGAAGGAAGATAAAGAAGGTTAATAGAGAAGATGTGAAGGTAGGAAATCGATTCTCTGTTCTCCAGGACGAGTGTACTTCAGTGGTTAGCGAGTGGCGAGTGGTACCCAGTAATGGGAGGAGCATCAAAATAAGGAAAGTTAAGAGATAAGATTTGAAGGTAGGAAATAGCTTCTCTGTTATTCAGGATGAATGTACTCCAGTGGCCAGTGAAGGTAAAGGTACTACTTCCCCTGCTAATAGAGGTAAGAGAATTCTTGTGGTAGGTGACTCACATGTAAGATATATGGACCGTGCTTTCTGTAATAGGAATAAGAAGGTGAGAGAAAGGGTGTGCTTCCCTGGAGCTGGTGTTGGTGACATAGTCAACAGGTTGGATAATATCATGTCAGGTAATGGGAACAAGCCCATTATCTGTCTCAGTGCTGGTGGAAATGATATTGGGAAGGGTAGGAGAGAAGAGCTGCTGGATAAGTACAGGTCAGCTATAGATCTAATTAAGTCTAAACGGAGGGGTCCCAATTATATGTAGCATCTTGCCTAGAAGGAGAGTGGGAAATGAATGGTTGTCTAGGGCAATTGGTGCAAATTGCTGGCTAGACAGATACTGCAAGGAACTTGCAATCCCATTCATTGACAACTGGGACAACTTTATGGCAAACATGATATGTATGCATGGGATGGGGTACATCTCTCTGGGACAGGGGTGGAAGCACTTGCCAACTCGATCGAGAGGGCCATTGCTGACATGCCTAGGATTTTAAACTGATAGAGGATAGAGGTATGGGTGTATGTGGGAAACAGTCAGTTTGCAACACTAGGGCTGAAAACAGTAAATGTATAAAAGAAATTCATCATAAAGTTACAAATAAAGACAATGGATCAGGTCAGCAAACAAAGGGAGACAGTAGAGGGAAACAAGAGACTAGCTCCCTTAAGGTTTACTATACTAATAGCAGGAGTGTAAGAAATAAGATAGATGAGTTAAGATTAATTGCAAGTGCAGGAAACATAGATATTATTGCTATAACAGAGACCTGGCTCAATCTGAAAGATAGAGAGTTGCCTTCTGAATGTCACATACAAGGCTATAAATTATTCCACACTGATAGGGTCAACAGGAAGGGTGGTGGAGTAGCGATGTATGTCAGAGACAATTTAAACTGTTGTGTTAGACAAGATATAAAATTAGAAGCGTCAGCCACTGAATCTGTTTGGTTACAGCTTCTTGAGGGCCGTGTAAAACTTATCTTGGGTGTGATTTACAGGCCCCCAAATCTTGATAGGGAGTGCAGTAAACTTCTATGGGATGAAATTCGTAAGGCATCTACATATGAAAATGTTGTGCTAATGGGAGATTTCAACTTTAGACAAATTGACTGGAGCAATTTGACAGGAAATTTAGAGTCAAGTGACTTTCTTGATACAATTCAGGATTGTTTTTTGAAACAGTTGGTGACAGAACCAACTAGAGGAAATAACCTGCTAGACTTGGTTCTTGCCAGCAGGGAATCGCTAATTAATAATCTTGAGGTTAATGATGAGCTTGGGGAAAGTGATCACAAATCACTCAGTTTTAATATATCATGGAATTACCCTAATAATGGCAATCAAGTCTCTGTCCCTGACTTCCGCCTGGCTGATTTCATAGGACTGAAAAATTACCTGGGTGGGCTGAACTGGAATGACCTGACAGTGGGTCAGGTAGGTGGTGATTGCCAATATGACGTTTTCCAGAGAATAGTTCTAGCTGCTCAGACAACTTATGTTCCTAATAGGAAATCAGATCAAACAAAAATGATCCTAAATGGATGAACAATAGATTAAAACATCTCATTGGTCAAAAGAGAGGCATATATAGGCGAATCAAAAGAGGAGAGGGGCAATTAAGTAATCAATATATTCAGTTAAAGAGAGAAATAAAAAGGGAATAAGAAAAGCAAAAAGAGACTATGAGGTTAAAGTTGCAAGAGAATCGAAAACTAACCCAAAAGGATTTTTCAGGTATACAGAAGTAAGATTAGGGACAAGATAGGCCCACTCAAAAGTTACTCAGGTCAGCTCACCGTCAGTGATAAGGAAATGTGTAGAATTTTAACACTTACTTCCTCTCAGTTTTTACACAGGAAGATACTAGCGATATTCCAGAAATAATAAATTATGTAGACCAGGACGATAGTAAACTATGCACGATTAGGGTCACAAGTGACATGGTCCTTAGACAAATAGATAAATTAAAACCTAACAAATCCCCAGGCCCTGATGAACTGTATGCAAGGGTTCTAAAGGAATGTAAAGAGGAGCTTAGCAAACCTATGGCTAATCTTTTCAACATATCACTGCAAACTGGCATGGTGCCAGATAAGTGGAAAATTGCAAATGTAATACCTATTTTCAAAGCAGGAGACAGGTCCTTAGCTTCGAACTATAGACCAATAAGCCTAACCTCCATAGTGGGAAAATTTATGGAATCAATAATTGCCGAGGCAATTCGAGCCATCTTGAAAAGCATAAATTAATCAACGAATCTCAGCACGGTTTTACAAAAGGGCGTTCCTGCCTTACAAATTTAATAACTTTTTCACTAAGGTATTTGAGGAGGTAGATCATGGTAATGAATATGATATTGTGTATATGGACTTCAGTAAGGCTTTTTATAGAGTCCCACATCAGAGACTATTGAGGAAAATTAAGGCACACGGAATAGGAGGAGAAATTTTTTCCTGGATAGAGGCATGGTTGACAAATAGGCAGCAGAGAGTTTGCATAAATGGGGAGAAATCAGAGTGGGGAAGCGTCACAAGCGGTGTTCCACAGGGGTCAGTATTGGGCCCCTTGTTGTTCACAATCTACATAAACGACATAGATGAGGGAATAAATAGCGACATAAGCAAGTTTGCCGATGACACCAAAATAGGCCGTCCAATTCATTCAAATGAGGACATTAGAGCACTCCAGGAAGATTTGAATAGACTGATGCAGTGGTCGGAGAAGTGGCAGATGCAGTTTAATATAGATAAATGCAAAGTTCTAAATATTGGACAGGACAATAACCATGCCACATATAAACTAAATAATGTAGATCTTAATATTACTGATTGCGAAAAGGATTTAGGAGTTCTGGTTAGCAGCAATCTAAAACCAAGACAGCAGTGCATAAGTGTTCGCAATAAAGCGAACAGAATCCTTGGCTTCATATCAAGAAGCATAAATAATAGGAGTCCTCAGGTTGTTCTTCAACTCTATATATCCTTGGTTAGGCCTCATCTAGATTATGCTGCACAGTTCTGGTCACCGTATTACAGAATGGATATAAATGCACTGGAAAACGTACAAAGGAGGATGACTAAGTTGATTCCATGTATCAGAAATCTTCCCTATGAGGATAGACTGAGGGCCCTGAATCTGCACTCTCTAGAAAGGCGTAGAATTAGGGGGGATATGATTGAGGTGTATAAATGGAAAACAGGAATAAATAAAGGTGATGTAAATAGCGTGCTAAAAATATCTTGTATTGACAGGACTCGCAGCAATGGCTTTAAGTTGGATAAATTCAGATTCAGGAGGGATATAGGAAA
Source organism: Cherax destructor (assembly GCA_009830355.1). Taxonomy (NCBI): domain Eukaryota; kingdom Metazoa; phylum Arthropoda; class Malacostraca; order Decapoda; family Parastacidae; genus Cherax; species Cherax destructor. Next base: position 3,216 of record WNWK01054073.1, on the reverse strand, counting down.
GCATTGGTTTGGTAATAGAGTTGTCGATGAGTGGAACAAACTCCCGATTACAGTTATAGAGGCTAAAACGTTGTGTAGTTTTAAAAATAGGCTAGATAAATATATGAGTGGGTGCGGGTGGGTGTGAGTTGGACCTGACTAGTTTGTGCTACTAGGTCAGATGCCGTGCTCCTTCCTTAAGTGAATGTAACCTGACCTGGCTGGGTCGAGGCATTGGCTTAAGCCGGTGGGAGACTTGGACATGGGCCAGTAGGCCTGCGGCAGTGTTCCTTTTTTCTTATGTTCTTATGTTCTTATTGCTTAAAAATCGAAGCGTTCAAGAATAACCCTATAAAGCTCTGGCAACAACTCAAACAGTTGTGGTATAGCCAAAAACCCGTAGCTAGATCTAACATAGTACTAAATGTCGATAACTAGGTATGCCACAAAACAAATAAAGTGGCAAATTGTTTTAATTCATACTACACTACTGTCGCCTCAACACTAGTAAGTAAGCTACCAGCTGCATCAAATACCTTCAACACAGGGGTTCGATCACCATGCCCAGCCCTTTTAGGGCAGGGTAGGTGCCAAGGCTGGAGCTTGCTACCATCTGCAGCTCGTAAGCCTGCCCTTCCCGTTAGGGAAGGTGGCAGACCAGAGAGGCCTAGCATCTATCTACCTCTATGCCTCGTGCTGGTGGGGAATGTGCCTAGGCCTGGGGCCACTTGGTCCCACCGCTGAGGGGTACCCCCTCCGATGGGAGACATAGGTCTCTGATACTCCCACGCCAGGGAGCCGGAGCCGGGTCGCCATCTGGTAAAGACCCGGGCCGGGAAAATTCCCGGTGAATCAACACTTCCTCCTCCTCCTTCAACACAGACTCTGATAAATTTAAAACATACTATATCAATAAAGGGGTAACTCAAAACAGTTGTCAACTAGTAAGTGTATCTCATGACTTCGTGCAAAAAGAATTAAGCAGGTTAAACCCAACTAAGAGCACTGGCCCAGGTGGTCTGGTGGCTTGAGCTCTCGCTTCACACACGGAGGGCCCGGGTTCGATTCCCGGCGGGTGGAAACATTTCGACGTGTTTCCTTACACCTGTTGTCATGTTCACCTAGCAGCAAATAGGTACATACCTGGGTTGTTAGTCGACTGGTGTGGGTCGCATCCTGGGGGACAAGATTAAGGACCCCAATGGAAATAAGACAGACAGTCCTCGATGACGCACTGACTTTCTTGGGTTATCCTGGGTGGCTAACCCTCCGGGGTTAAAAATCCGAAAAAAATATCTTATCTTATCTTTACCATCCCGTCTAATTTCCTAAAAGATGGTGCCTCTGAACTAGCAATCCCCATTGCTCACATAATAAATTTGTCAATCACCACTAATACAGTACCAGAGGGGTTCAAGGAGGCCAGAATTACTCCTATCTTCAAGAAAAATAGTAGGTCTGATGTCAGCAACTATAGGCCTGTTAGTATACTCAGTGTAATATCCAAAATTCTAGAGAGGGCGGTGTACTGTCAACCACAATATATTATGTAAGAAACTTCAAGCTATCGACATAGGTTCTGTAGACTGGTTTAAGTCCTACCTTAGCAACAGGAAACAAATTGTCCAAATCATCTAAACAGAATCAGAACTCCTGCCGATAGCAAGTGGAGTTCCCCAAGGTATTATTCTGGGTCCCTTATTACTCCTTTGTTATGTTAATGACATGTCCATCAGTGTTAAGTGCAAACTCCTACTGTATGCAGATGACAGTGCTCTGTTAGTGTGAGGTAAAGACCCACAAGATATAGCTAATGTATTAACACAGGAACTGGAGTCCTGCAGCAAATGGTTAGTAGACAACAAACTATCGTTACACCTCGGGAAAACTGAAGCTATTCTCTTTGGCACGAAATATAAACTGAGAAGGGTAATGTCCGGTGTAATGGGGAGCGAATCACTTCAATTTCCACAGTAAGGTATCTGGGAATCCCCTTTGACCCATGCATGTCAGGAGAATTGATAGGTAACAGTGAAGTAAAGAAAGCGAATGCCAGATTGAAGTTCCTCTACAGACAAGCACAGTGTCTACCTACTGAGGCTCACAGGACCCTATGTCTAGCCCTTATACAATGTCATATGGACTACGCTTGCTCTTCATGGTACTCTGCCTTGACAAAAAACTGAAAGATAAACTGCAAATCACCCAGAACAAAATGGTAAGAATCATCCTGGACCTGGGACCAAGATAACTTGTAGGCCAGGATGAATTACAACAATTGGATATACTGAATATTGAAGACAGAGTAAAACAACTTAAGTTAAATCAAGTTTATAAAATTACTCACAATGTCTAGAATATCTTGCTGCCAATTTTGTCAAGGCTGGGAACCAAAGCAGTCATAGTACTAGGGGGAGAGAGCACAACTTTGTAGTACCCACAGTCAGTGGCCAGGCTTCAAACACCTTTTACTGTACAGCAATAAAGGAATGGAACAGACTGCCTGCACATGTCAAAGCCAGTCATAGCATAACCAGTTCAAGAAGAGAACCAAAAGGTACCTAATGAATGTAGCGACAGAAAGGGAGGAGAATGATTTTTTATTTTTTTAGCTAACAGGTTAGGTTAGGTAAGGTTCGTCAGGAAACAGGTCAAGTGTTTCCTGACGCGGGTCTTAGTCAGATGATGACCCGACGTTGGAGCTTTTGGTCATCTGACCGAGGCCTTCCGCTGGCTTACCGGTCCACCCCTTTAAAAATTATGGTCAGTTATAACCATTTCTAATTACTACTAAGGTGAGTTTTTAGCTAACACACATGTAATCTTCCCTTATTCCTAGTATACTATATCCTTTATAGTATAATTATAAGATATTATCTCCTTTATATTATAATATTAAGGTTAAAGGACCCCAATGGAAATAAGTCACTGAGTGACTTATTTCCATACGTATGCTGCTATGTATGCTGCTATGTGTGCTGCTATGTATGCTGCTATGTATGACAATCTATGTAACTGTATTTGTGTTAATAACCTGAATAAACTTACTTACCAGCCGGGCCGTGGCTCTTACTTCGGTTTGCGTGCGGCCAACAGTAACAGCCTGGTTGATCAGTCTCTTATCCATAATGAGGCCTTGTCACAGACTGGGCCGCGGGGGCGGGGACCCCCGAAACCCTCGCCAGGTATACGCACTTGTTATATTGGTTTAGTCTATGTTTGAGTGACAGAAAATTT
>WNWK01054072.1:0-11673 GCA_009830355.1 Cherax destructor | reverse complement strand
TTACATGACACAAAAGATACTGACAAGTACTGACCGACTTGACTGTAATGACTGTTACTTGACGACTAAGATGAGTAATACGAATACTTGTGACTTACTGACTGACTACTTGACTGACTTACTGACTGAAGACTGACTGACTTACTGACTGAATGACTTGATGACTTACTGACTGAATGACTGACTGACTTACTGACTGAATGACTTGACTGACTGACTGACTGAGACTTGACTGACTTACTGACTGAATGACTTGACTGACTTACTGACTAACTGACTTGACTGACTTACTGACTGAAGACTTGACTGACTTACTGACTTGACTGACTTACTGACTGACTTACGCTGACTGTGACTGACTGACTGACTTGACTGACTGCGCTGACTGCTTAGGACGTGACTGCTGACCGCTGACTTGACTGCACTGACTGACTTGACGTGACTGAATGACTTGACTGACTTACTGACTGAATACTGACTGACTTACTGACTGAATGACTTGACTGACTGAATGACTTACTGACTGAATGACTTGACTGACTTACTGACTGAATGACTTGACTGACTTACTGAATGACTTAAAGTAAGACACTCAGTACAACCATCCACTTCAGTACCAGAACCTCTACCATCCACCTCAGCCCAGTAGGGCCACAGCATAACTCTCCACTCTCTTCACAATCATCCACAAACACCAGCACCCACAATTTAAGGTAAATACTATTATTTCTGTTACATTTGTAGTCTTAAGCACTAAAAACAACATAATACATCACGATAATGAACTACAATTACATACAGTAGAACGTCATTTAGCACGATTGTTACGTTCCTGAAAATGTCGTGTTAGATAATTTCGTCTTAAATAATTAACAGAACTTATGGGAAAAATAGGGTTACGTGTTTGAGAGTCCCCAAAAAGCCAAACAAGTTTTTTTAGACCAACATATCTTGCAAAAATTGAAGGCGAATATGTAATTTTAGTTCATTGTCATGATCTATTACTACTTAAGACTACAAATGCAATAGAAATAATAGTATTTCTTACCTTAAATTGTGGGTAATGATGTTTCTGGATGGTAGTGAAGAGTGGATATGGATGGTGTGGCCCTACTGGGCTGAGGTGGATAGTAGAAGTTCTTGAACTGAAGTCGATGGTTGAACTGAGTGTCTAACTTTAAGTCAGTCAAGCCATTCAGTAAGTCAGTCAAGCCATTCAGTAAGTCAGTCAAGCCATTCAGTAAGTCAGTCAAGCCATTCAGTAAGTCAGTCAAGTCATTCAGTAAGTCAGTCAAGTCATTCAGTAAGTCAGTCAAGTCATTCAGTAGGTCAGTCAAGTCATTCAGTAAGTCAGTAAAGTCATTCAGTAAGTCAGTCAAGTCATTCAATAAGTCAGTCAAGTCATTCAATACGTCAGTCAAGTCATTCAATAAGTCAGTCAAGTCATTCAGTAAGTCAGTCAAGTCATTCAGTAAGTCAGTCAAGTCATTCAGTAAGTCAGTCAAGTCATTCAGTAAGTCAGTCAAGTCATTCAGTAAGTCAGTCAAGTCATTCAGTAAGTCAGTCAAGTCATTCAGTAAGTCAGTCAAGTCATTCAGTAAGTCAGTCAAGTCATTAAGTAAGTCAGTCAAGTCATTCAGTAAGTCAGTCAAGTCATTCAGTAAGTCAGTCAAGTCATTCAGTAAGTCAGTCAAGTCATTCAGTAAGTCAGTCAAGTCATTCAGTAAGTCAGTCAAGTCATTCAGTCAGTCAAGTCATTCAGTAAGTCAGTCAAGTCATTCATTCAGTCAGTCAAGTCAGTCATTCAGTCAGTCAGTCAAGTCATTCAGTCAGTCAGTCAAGTCATTCAGTCAGTCAAGTTAGTCAGTCAGTCAGTCAAGTCAGTCAAGTCAGTCAGTCAGTCAGTCAGTCAGTCAGTCAGTCAGTCAAGTCAGTCAGTCAGTCAGTCAGTCAGTCAGTCAGTCAGTCAGTCAGTCAGTCAGTCAGTCAGTCAGTCACACAAACTTATGTTTACATCTTTTTATGTGTACAAAGTAACACTTCATTACAGCCACAGGTTATGTCTTGTCTAATATCTGTGTTTTCTTCGTTAATTCAAGATCAAAACACAATTCACTCTTATTCTTCACACACACAGCTGGCTGGCTTGTAGCCAGGACTAATTGACGCGTATGAAATACGTACGAATGCTATGGTGGTGGGGTCCGTGGTGGCTGGGTAAGGTGGGTAGTGTCTGCTGAACCACAACAGTAGTAGTAACAAGACTGCTTGTGAGAATGGTTATTTGTTTTTCCTTCCCACAAACTAAGTTTATTCAGGTATACACAGATACAGTTACGAAGATTATCATACATAGCAGCATATGTGTAGAGAACCTAGGATAACCCAAAAAAGTCAGAGTGACAGTAGTATTTCCATTGACTGACTTGGGTTATCCTAGGTTCTCTACACATATGCTGCTATGTATGATAATGTATGTAACTGTACTCACCTAATTGTGGTTGCAGGGGTCGAGACTCAGCTCCTGGCCCCGTGTATCTGAATAAACTTAATTTGCAAGAAGGAAAAACAAATTCCCTTTTCCTCAAAGCATGAGGATTCTTAGGCAGTAAATAACCATGCGCTCAAAACTTTTCCCCTCCTGCCGAACCGTGTAATATCATCTTTACGTCGTGTAAGATGATAATATGTCGCAAATCTTAAATCGTGCAATACCGGTAACGTGCAACATAATCTCGTGCTAAATGACGTTCTACTGTATTCACTTTTATTTTTGTAAGATCTGTTGGTCTAAAAAACTTGTTTGGCTTTTTGGGGACTCCCAGGAACGTAACCCTATTTTTCCCATAAGTTCTGTTAATTATTTAACACAAATTATCTAACTCGACTTTTTCAAGAACGTAACTATCATGCTAAATGACGGTCTACTGTATATACAGTGCACCCCGGGTTTACGTACTGCTCCAAACTCGAACAATTATGTAAGTGTATTTTTGTAAGTGCTTGTGTAAGTGTATTTTTGGGGGTCTAAAAAGACTAATCTAATTTACATTATTTCTCATGGGAACAAATTCGTTTGGTAACAGCACTTGAACAGCATTCTTGAACGAATTATGGCCGTTAACCGGGGTTCCACTGTATATACAGTGGACCCTCAGTTTTCGTTGAAAATTCTTTCCAGATTGCTGTTTGAGTGCCGTTACCGAACGAATTTGTTCCCATAAGGACAAATGTAAATTAGATTAATCATTTCAGACCCCCAAAAATACACTTACAAAAGCACTTACGAAAATACACTTACATAATTGTTCGAGTTTGGAGGTGAACAAAAACAGAGGGTCCACTGTATATATATACAGTGGACCCCCAAGTAACGAGCAAAATTCATTCCAGAAGCCTGCTCAAGTGCCATTACTGAACGAATTTACTCCCTTAAGAAATAATGTCAAGTAGGTTAGTCCATTTCAGACCCCCAAAAATACTCTTACAAAAGCACTTACAATATTATACTTACATAATCGTATGATTTCCGGGGTGCTCGTTACTCGGGGGTCCACTGTATATATATATATATATATATATATATATATACAGTCATACGCTGTATTTCGTACAGCTACCATCTCGAACAATTATGTAAGTGTATTTTTGTAAGTGCTTTTGTAAGTGTATTTTTGCGGGTCTGAAACGGACTAATCTATTTTACATTCATCCTTATGGGAACAAATTGGTTTGGTAACGGCACTCGAACAGCTTTCTGGAACAAATTATTGACGAAATCCGGAGTTAAACTGTATATACAGTGGTCCCTCAGTTTTCGCCGAAAATTCGTTCCAGAATGCTGCTCAAGTGCCATTACCGAACGAATTTACTTCCTTAAGAAATAATGTCACGTAGGTTAGTCTATTTCAGACCCCCAAAAATACACTTGCAACAGCACTTACGAAAATACACTTACATAAATGTTCGAGTTTGGAGATGCACGAAAACCGAGGGACCACTGTATATATATTATACAGTGGAACCCTGAATATTGGCCATAATCCGTTTCAGAAGGATGGCCTAAATTCGAAGTAATATTTCCCATAAGAATTAATGTAAATAAAGTGGACCCCCGCTATTCGAACGGCTCGGCAGTCGAACAAATCGTCATTAGAACAAGAAAATCGATATCGTCACGCGAATATCATGATTCGAACAAGTGTGTCCATCACCTGTCCACCCAGGTGCTTGGAGAGCCAGTCCCTCGTTGTTTACACTCGAGAGAACAATACCCTGCACGCTCATCCAGACATTTCACACTTAATTATAATTGTTTCGAGTTTGTTCATTAAGTGTGAGGCAGTGGTGGTAGAGGCAGTGGTGGTAGAGACAGTGGTGGTAGAGACAGTGGTGGTAGAGGCAGTGGTGAGAGGCAGTGGTGGTGAGAGGCAGTGGTGGTAGAGGCAGTGGTGAGAGGCAGTGGTGGTTGAGGCAGTGGTGAGAGGCAGTGGTGAGAGGCAGTAGTGGTAGAGGCAGTGGTGATGAGAGGCAGTGGTGAGAGGCAGTGGTGGTAGAGGCAGTGGTGGTAGAGGCAGTGGTGGTAGAGGTAGTGGTGAGAGGCAGTGGTGGTAGAGGAAGTGGTAGAGGCAGTGGTGAGAGGCAGTGGTGGTAGAGGCAGTGGTGGTAGAGGCAGTGGTGGTAGAGGCAGTGGTGGTTGGCAGTGGTGAGAGGCAGTGGTGGTAGAGGCAGTGGTGGTTAGCAGTGGTGGTAGAGGCAGTGGTGAGAGGCAGTGGAGGTAGAGGAAGTGGTGAGAGGCAGTGGAGGTAGAGGCAGTGGTGGTAGAGGCAGTGGTTGTAGAGGCAGTGGTGGTAGAGGCAGTGGTGGTAGAGGCAGTGGTGAGAGGCAGTGGTGAGAGGCAGTGGTGGTTGAGGCAGTGGTGGTAGAGGCAGTGGTGGTAGAGGCAGTGGTGGTAGAGGCAGTGGTGAGAGGCAGTGGTGGTTGAGGCAGTTGTGGTAGAGGCAGTGGTGGTAGAGGCAGTGGTGAGAGGCAGTGGTGGTAGAGGCAGTGGTGAGAGGCAGTTGTGGTAGAGGCAGTGGTAAGAGGCAGTGGTGAGAGGCAGTGGTAGTAGAGGCAGTTGTGAGTAAATAAGATTAAATGAAGGTTCGGGAGGGAGTTTTGTAAACAAACCAGTTGTTGTTGTTACCAGCTTGACACGTACAAATTCTGTTCAATCCGTGAAGCTGACTGGAAGTGATCTAATGCACTTAGCATTACAAACTCCGTTTTCTCTTATACTAACACGTCTGAAGGAGGAAAGAATGGGAAGATGTTTTCACAGCTGTAGCGAGAATGCCCACCACCACCATCCTTCCCAGCCACCACATTCGTAATGACATACATATTTTATTCATTCTAGAGTGTATATCAGGTTTTTATGTTATTTATATTGTTTATTATGTCATATTAGATGAATTGTGATAGATAAATAAGCTGTCGAGTTGATAATAGCTTCACAGTGAAGTACTATTTTGTCATGCCTCCTGACAGCAGGAACGGATTAATTGTATTTCTATTATTTCATATGGGAAAAATTAAATCGCCACTCGAACATTTCGCATTGAGAACTAGCTCCTAGAACGGATTAAGTTCGAATAGCGGGGGTCCACTGTACAATTAATAAAGTTTGAGGGCAATGGGTGATGTAAATATAATGCAGAGAATCCATAGTTTGGAGATTAGGAGAAAGTGTGGGATTACCAAAACTATTATCCAGAGAGCTGAGGAGGGGTTACTGAGATGGTCTGGACATGTAGAGAGGATGGATCAAAATAGAATGACTTTAAGTGCATAAATCTGTAGTGGAGGGAAGGCAGGGTAGGGGTTGGCCTAGAAAAGATTGGAGGGAGAGGGTAAAGGAGGTTTTGGGTGTGAGGTGCTTGGACTTCCAGCAAGCGTGCATGAGCGTGTTAGATAGGAGCAAATGGAGACAAATGGTTTTTAGGACTTGACGTGCTGTTGGAGTGTGAGCAAGGTAACATTTATGAAGGGTTTCAGGGAAACCGGAAGGCTGGACTTGATTCCTGGATATTGAAAGTACAGTGCCGGGACTCTGAAGGAGGGGTGTTAATGTTGCAGTTTTGTAGCTGTAGTGTATGTGTTAATAAAAAATAAAACAATTATTCCATTCCAGACACCCAAAAATAATAAAAAAAAATACATTTTGTAAAGTTTAACTATAATTTTACATACACAAAACAATGACAATTACATATAAATGAACATTTAAATCCTTATTACATACCTGTATTGAAGACTTGTTGGTGTATGGAAGACAGGGAGGAGGGGAGAGGGAGAAGGAGAGGTTATTGTTTGGAAGGGGAATCCCTGTTCTATAATGACTTCAGGTATCAAGTCCCTCTCTAGGGTTACTTCCCTTCTTTGTCTTTTAATGCCACTAGGACCAGCTTGAGTCACTGGACCCCTGTTGCACAAAAAAACTGTCCAGAGTGCTCTGTTTCTGGTGCCTCTTTAAGATTTGCCTGAAGTGGGCCAAGGTTTTGTCACTGAACATGTTGCAGATATGGCTTGTTTCAGCTTGGTCAGGGTGATATTTCTCAGCAAAACCTTGCACCCTACTCCACATTGCATAAATCTCCTTAATCTCTGAAGAAGGCACCTCCTCTCTCTCTTCCTCCTCCTCTGAAGTAAGTTCCTTAGCTTTGGTCTGTTTCTGTTCCAGTTGAAGTTGTTGCAGCTCTTCAGTGGTTAGCTCTTCCCTGTGGTCCTCCACCAACTCTTCCATATTTTTACCACTCACATCCAACCCCATTGACGTCCCCAAAGACAATAAATTCCACATCAGGTGTAGAGTCGTCAGGGTCAGCCTCAAACCCTTCAAAATCCTTCTCGAGGACACATTCTGGCCACAATTTTCTCCAAGGAGAGTTCAAAGTCCTGGAAGTCACTCCCTGCCAAGCCTTACCTATAAGGATTATGCAGTTGTAGATACTGAAGAGATTCCTCCAGAACTCCCTTAGGGTCAATTCAGTGTCCGAGGTCACTTCAAAGCACCTTTGAAACACTGCTTTTGTGTAGAGTTTTTTGAAGTTATAAATGACCTACTGGTCCATGGGCTGGATGAGAGTAGTGGTGTTAGGAGGCAAGAACTTCACTGTTATAAAACTGAAATCCTTAGACAATTGGTCTACCAAGTTTGGAGGATGAGCAGGAGCATTGTCCATTACCAGGAGGCACTTGAGTGGCAATTTATTTTCCAGGAGGTATTTTTTCACACTCGGGCCAAACACTTCATGGACCCAGTCAACGAAAAGTTGCCTTGTGACCCATGTGATACCCAGAGTGATACACCAGTAAAGGCTTCACTTTCAAATCACCACTAGCATTAGCACAGAACAAAAGAGTTAGTCTGTCTTTCATAGGTTTGTGTCCTGGCAGTGCCTTTTCCTCCTGCGTGATGTAGGTCCTCTTTGGCATTTTCTTCCAAAAGAGGCCTGTTTCATCACAATTGAACACTTGTTGTGGGAGGAATTTTTCAGCCTCTATGTACCCCTTGAATTCCTGAACATATTTTTCAGCCACACATTTGTCCGAACTTGCACCCTCACCATGCCTTACACACTGTGTATGCCACTACACTCCTTTAATCTCTCAAACCAGCCTTTGCTGGATTTAGCCCTTTCGGGGTCAGTGCCGTACTAGTACGTTTTACGAGCAGGGGTTGGTGCCATACTAGTACGCCCAAATTCTAGCGGCCTCAATTTAAGCAGAAAACGTCTGGTAGGCATACATATGAAAGAATGGGTCTGTGTGGTCAGTGTGCACAGTATAAAAAAAATCCTGCAGTACACACTGCATAATGAGAGAAAAAAAACTCTGACCGTTTTTTCGATTAAAACAGCGACTTTGCAGTCGATTTTCGTATGGTATTTATTGATGTATTCTCGTTTTCTTGGTCTCATTTGATAGAATGGAAGATATATTACAGAAATAGAGATGATTTTGATTGGTATGACAATGACAAGTACCTTGAAATTGAGCTCAAAGTTGCGAAAATGTTTGATTTTTGACGATGTTCAAGAGTAAACAAATCACACCATGAGTCCAATACACATCAACTGGGAGTCTTATATTCATGCATAAGTGCTCTGATATTATTTGTACCATTTTTACAATGATGCAGTTGTATACATAACAGTAAATCTTCTATTTTTGTGAGAATAAAAATTCAAAATGGAAAGCAAAAGTAATGGAACAGGGGCCTGGAGACGTGGCTAATGAACAGAGAACATGTTATTTTAGTGCCAGGAATGTCTGCCTTGTTTACTCTGGACCCTATTTTGAAATTGGCATCGTTTGAAATTTGTGAGAAATTGGAAAATTGCCATTTTCTGACCAGTATTTTGGGTAGATGAAATTGGTAAATAGGCAGTTTCTTCTACTCATTCGATAGAAGAAATTGAGTTCTAGCGAAATAGCTATAATTTTAGGATACTGACACATTGGAATTTGTCGAAAATAAGGCTCGAAGTGGGCGAAATCGCCGATGCATCAGTGTCATAGATACCGATAACTTTGCGAAAGCATAATTTCGTTAGTTTTCGATCAAATTTCATAATTTTGATGGCGTTATGATCGGAAAAAGATTCTCTATCATTTCATAAGAAAAAAATTTTTTTTTTTTTTTCAAAAAAATTTTTGACCCCAGGAACACTTTCCTGAGAAGGCCTGTCGACCCCCAAAGGGTTAAATTCACTAACATCAGCATTAGTTTCAGGCATTTTCTTTACGAGATCATCATGTAACTGCCTTGTTTTTTCACAAATTATCGACTGCATAACACTATCTCCTACTAACAGTTTTTGGTTGATCTACACCAACAACAAAGTCTCCACATATTCGAGTATTTGCAATCTCTGTTTTTTTATCATATTTGCAACTTTCACAACCACAGCTTCCTTGATTTCTTTTTTCTTGGCCACGATGGAAGCGACAATTGTATGAGGTTTCTTATACAACCTGGCAAGCTCTGTCACACGTACTCCACTTTCATATTTTGCAATGATGTCTTTATTGAATTCTATAGTGTTTCTCACCTTCTTTACCAAAGGGCTGACACTAGGAGCTTTCTTTGGGCCCATGGTGGTTTATTTAGCATTTGCAAGCACTAAAACGAATGGAATATTACGAAATGTATCCTTTGAACGCATGGGATCATGCTCGCTGGCTGATAAACAATGGCACACTGACTGTAAATGGTGCGTCAGGCCGCTTGGGCACGTTGGGAACGAATGACTATTACCGAACTAAAAGATGATCACCGAGCCAATATTTTGATGAAAAAAATTACGATTACCGAATATTATGAAATCTGATGACTACAATATCCAGGGGTCCACACAACCCAGGGCAGCATGGGTTTAGAGCAGGTCACTCCTGTCTATCCCAACTACTGGACCACTACAACAAGGTCCTGGATACTCTAGAAGACAAACAGAATGCAGATGTTATATACACAGACTTTGCAAAAGCCTTTGACAAGTGTGACCATAGTGTAATAGCACACAAAATGCATGATAAAGGAATAACAGGAAAAGTTGGTAGATGAATCTATAATTTCGTAACAAATAGAACACAAAGAGTAGTAGTCAACAGAGTAAAGTCTGAGGTGGCTTCGGTGAAAAGCTCTGTTCCACAAGGCACAGTACTTGTTCCCATCTTGTTCGTCATCCTCATATCTCACATAGACAGGGATATAAGCCACAGTGCCAGAGTCGTGTCTTCCTTTGCAGATGACACCCGAATCTGCATGAGTGTCCACCATTGAAGACACTGCAAGACTCCAAGCGGACATCAACCAAATCTTTAAATGGGCTGCATAAAACAATATGAAGTTCAATGATGAGAAATTTCAATCACTCCGATATGGAAAACGTGAGGAAATTAAAATTTCATTGGAGTATAAAACAAATTCCAACCACACAATAGAGCGAAAAACTAATGTCAAAGACCTGGGAGTGATCCTGTCAGAGGATCTCACCTTCAAGGCCCATAACACTGTAGCAATCGCATCTGCTAGAAAAATGACAGGATGGATAATGAGAACCTTCAAAACCAGGGATGCCAAGCCCATGTTGACACTTTTCAAGGCACTTGTTCTATCTAGGCTGGAATATTGCTGCACACTAACTGCACTTTTCAAGGCAGGTGAAATTGCTGACCTAAAACGTGCAGCGAACCTTCACGGCATGATTAACTGTGATAAACCACCTAAATTACTGGGAACGCTTGAAGTTCCTAAACCTGTACTCCCTAGAACGCAGGAGGGAGAGATACATTATTATATACACTTCGAAAATCCTAGAGGGATTAGTACCAAACGTGCATGAGAAAATCACTCCTTACGAAAGCAAAAGACTCGGCAGACGATGCAACATCCCCCCAATGAAAAGCAGGGGTGCCACTAGCACAATGAAAGACAACACAATTAGTGTCAGGGGCTCAAGACTGTTCAACTGCCTCCCAGCTTACATAAGGGGGATTAACAATAGACCCCTAGCTGTCTTCAAGTATGAACTGGACAGGCACCTAAAGTCGGTACATGACCAGCCAGGCTGTGGTTCGTATGTTGGACTGCAGGCTGCCAGAAGTAACAGCCTGGTTGATCAGGCCCTGATCCACCATGAGGCCTTGTCACAGACCAAGCTGCAGGGGCGTTTACCCCTGGAACTCTCTCCAGGTAAAATCCAGGTAATATACAGTAGACCGTCATTTAGCACGGTAGTTACATTCCTGAAAACTTCGTGTTAGATAATTTCATGTTAGATAATTAAAAGAACTTATAAGAAAAATAGGGTTACGTTCCTGGGAGTCCCCAAAAAGCCAAACAAGTTTTTTTAGACCAACAGATCTTACAAAAATAAAAGTGAATATGTAATTGTAGTTCATTATCGTGATGTATTATGTTGTTTTTACTGCTTAAGACTACAAATGAAATATACCTAGCTAGCGGCAGCAGCGGCATCTGAGCTCCATATTTTTCTCATCACCCAGAGTTTATCAATGCTCCTATGATGACCTAGCTGCAAGCAAAACTGCACTAACCTACGTAGCATCCAGAATGACCCAAGAATACCAGCAGTGAGACCTACAAACCAAATAAACTGACGATTAAAGGAAGACTGCCCACAAACCCAAAGCATCACCCCGCTGCCAAACAAAAGCTTACCAGCCTACACCAGCCTACAACCTACCAGCCTACAGTTCACCAGCCTACAGTTCACCAGCCTACAGTTCACCAGCCTACAGTTCACCAGCCTACAGTTCACCAGCCTACAGCTTACCAGCCTACAGTTCACCAGCCTACAGTTCACCAGCCGACAGTTCACCAGCCTACAGCTTACCAGCCTACAGCTTCATCTTGCCGCACCAACTTCCCCGACTACTGTGCTCAAATGAGACGTAACATCAGAAGAACAAAATCCCAAATCAACAAGAAAACACCAAGAAATCTACTAATCAACTTGTCTACCAAGGTAGCCGGTACACCCTCAACCCCCCTCACCACCACCCAGGACGCCGGTACACCATCCACCCCCCTCACCACCACCCAGGGCGACGCATCAACAACAAACATGGCTGCCTCCCCCACAAGCTCCCCCTTCACTGGCTTCA
>WNWK01054071.1:0-11673 GCA_009830355.1 Cherax destructor | reverse complement strand
TTGAATATTGTCTTTAATTAAACAGCATTTGAAACATAGACACTGAGTTTTTAGTGACGTTTTACCTTAGAGTTATAAAAAAAGAAAAAAATGCCCTGTTTGATAGAGCTTATGGCAATCCCTCCTCTACAAAATTATTATGACATACAAATTCTAATTTAGATCAGATGAAAGAGGAAGAGTTAGGTATAGAAATACTTGAGAAGTTGAGCTCCCCAATAGATTGCATTTATGAATTATTGAAATCTTTTTTTTTTTTTTTTTTTATTTTTTTGGGGAAAAAAGAAAAATCACTATCAAGAAAAAGTAAAACATATCAAAAATCGCTCTCTAGTTCGATAGAACCATCACCCCCTCTATACCCTGCAAAGAATTGATGCTATGCTAAATACTCTTGCATTCGGGTTACAATGTCAATAACCTCCTGAGATATTGGCACTTACAAGGAAGTGGTTTGCCACATTTCAGAGCAGTGCATCTCACCATATTTATCGCGGCTGCAAGGCCCGAGGTGTCTGCCGAGCTCACCCCACCACTCCTCACAGAAGTTGCCATGTAGTGTTTTTAAAATAAACAATCATAAAAACGAAATTTTTAGGGGTAAAAAAAAAAAAACTCAATCAGCAACACATCTTTTTGCTGAAAAAAAAAAAAAATACTTTTTGTATAAACTACTTAGAAATATGATAGAAATGAGTTTGCATCAACTTGTTGCCAGAATGATGCACTATTTTTGAAGAAAAATATTTTTCCATAAGTTTTCAATTTTAATTTTTTATATATCGAAAAATGCCCTCCCCCACACTCAACACTGATAAGCCTTCTATATTATGTTTAGTAACAGACGGTGATCCACAATTAAACATTAAGATCAACACTACACCTATTGCTAAACATAATGAGGGAAACCGGGCCTTCACCTTGACAGCAGCCTGAAATTCCCCCTTTATCCAACACATAACAAAGATAGTGTCCAAAACTGTGGGATCCTCTCTAAGATATGGTATTATGTACCACAATCAGCCTACTACACTATACTACTCAATCATCTATCCCACCCATATACCATTTGTGCATGGGGATCAACAGATACGCACCTAAAGCCAATAACCCCAAAAAAAGCCGCATAAGTTTTCAGAATCCAACGCTAGGCAACCTCCCACTCTTCAAACCTAAACCTACTCATGTTCAGAACATCCAACTTTCTCTGCTAACTACATTTATAGAACCATAAATTCCAACTTTAACCCTGAGCTAAAACACTTTTTTTGACAGTTGTGCAGGACCCATAGACATAATACCAGACATAAACATCTCTTTTACATTCCCTGTGTCCGACTAAATCTATACAAAAATTCAATGCATAAAAGGGCCTAAAATCTGGGGAAATCCCCCTTTAAAACTCAGAACTGAGACACAATTCCACTTTAAAAGCACTGTTAAAAAAAATCTTATCTCACTTACGCAAACCGGTAGCTAACCATGAAAAATTTTTTCTTGCACATATCCACAAAAAGACACTTACTGAATCTGTGATTCCCAATTTCCATGACTGACCAAAATTCTAATAAACTATTGCTTCATAATTCTTAAGCTAGTCATAAGTTTCCAAAACTCCAATATAAACGGATTATGCCAATACATCACATTTACCATTAATATATAAACTAATTGTTAAATTCTTTAAACTAATTGTTTTTAAATTTTTAAATGTTTAAATTTCAATACCTCAATATTGTATTGTAAAACACTTTCTTGACAGTTGTGACAGGACCCATAGACATAATACCAGACATAAACATCTTTTTTGACATTCCCTGTGTCCGACTAAATCTATCAAAAATTCAATGCACATAAAAAAAGGGGCCCAAAATCTGGAACTCCCTGCCTGAAAACTCTGAACTCAGACACAATTCCCTTTCAAAACACTGTTAAAAACATCTTATCTCACTCGCACCCCGGTAGCAACCACATAAAACTACTTTATCTTGACATATCCCGCAAAGACACTTACTGATATCTGTGATTCTCCTTAATTTACATGACTGACCAAAATTCTAATACAACTATTGCTTCATATTCTTAAGTATCATAAGTTTGCCAAGACACTCCAATATAAAACGTATGCCAATACATCACATTTACCCCTTAATATATAAACTAATTGTTAAATTCTTTAAACTAATTGTTTAATTTTAAATGTTTAAATTTCAATACCTCAATATTGTAAACCTAATTAATCACTCAACCTAACCTTACTATCAGTATAATCATTGTGTCACTATTGGTAAGACCTATCATAAGACTGCCTGAAAAGCCTAGGCATACCTAGGCATATTATTGCCATCTTGTAATATCTACTTCATAAAATGTACATTACTATAATTACACCCCACTCTGTATATTACTAGAAATAAAGAATTTGAATTTGAATTTGATGCTTGAGGCATACAAACACACGCACATACCATACACACAGGGGTTTCACCCTCTGTAATCTGATCCAACACACCCTCTCTCCTCCTTCTCCTGCCACCAACAGTCCCCACCCCAACCCCTCAGGCACCACCTCTTTTTTCCTCTCCCTACCACTACCCTCTCCACCCCCTCACGCTCCCTTCCACTCTCTTACTCCCATTCTGTCGCACTCCCCTCTCGCTCCCATTCTGTAAAGTTCTCTCCTCTATCTCTCTCGCCCTCTCTCTCTCCTTCTGTCACTCTGCATTCTGTGGTATAATGGGTTACCCGGGGAGAAGGATGGCAACAAGGGGCCTGATGGATGAATCTGGGAGGGTGGCATGGGAGGCAGAGCTCACTAAAAGATAGAAAGAGTGGGAAGGAAGCTATTAGAGATTAGGACGAAAATGGAGGAAAAGATAGCTGCGGAGATTAGAAAGTGGGAACTACAAGCCAAAACAGCAGAAGCTAAGATACAGTGCTTAGAGGAGAAACTGCAAAACCTGACACAGCTTAGAGAAAAATAACTCTTCAGACATGCCATCAGGAATTTGTGCATCAGGCAAAGATAAAGGGACTGTGGGGAACAAAGAAGATATCCTGTATGCAAAGGCAGTATCAGACTCACGTGGGGCCCGAAACAAAACGAGTAGCACATTAACAACATATGAGAGGGATGTAGACAATGCAGTGGACACGCTAAATGCAGAGTCTCCAGCAATATACTGCAGTGACCAGGGACAAATGAGCAGGAAGGACAGACCAAGGAGCATAGGGGCTACAGCCACAGAAGGGACTGAAGGAAGGGACACCCCAATGGAAGGTACTAATGCATCTCTGAAGATGCAAAGGGAGTCACAGTGGGAGGATGAAAGGGAGAGGTCAATCTTTGTACATGGGCTCCAGGAAGTCAAAGGGGGATACCCATGATAAAAGAAAACAGGAGAAAAAAGATTGAAGGTATCATGTCAGCAATAGGTGAAGGAGACATGACCCAGGTGACAAATTTTCGGAAAATTGGGTGGTATACAAGGGAAGAAAACAGCCTCTCAAAGTAATCTTCAAGGCAGAATCAGCTCAAACCATGATCCTGCAGGAGAAAGCACAACTGAGAGAGAATCCGGGTACCAGAGTGTGTACCTCGATCGGACAGAACACAAGAGGAAAGGATGGCCCGGAAAGTGAGGATACAAAGACGAAAGGAGGAGCGAGAGGAAGTGACAAGGAAGAGCGGAGGAAATCAGACCCAAGTAAAAGGGCAGACCCCCAGAACCACACAGTGGGACCCCAATCACGACAACCCCAAGGCAACTGTACAATATAAACCCACACCCACACATCATTCCTCCTGTCCCCACCCCACCAACACAAACCCCACCCATACAGCAACCCCCTATGAGCACTCTGCCCTCACCCCCATCACAAACCCCCCAATATTCCCCCAGGACCACAGTTTTAGAAACGAAGTTGAAGGTTTGGTACACAAACGTGGATGGAATAACGAATAAATATGAAGAGTGGAATGAAAGAATCGATGAGAAGTCCCCAGACATCATAGCAGTCACAGAACTGAAACTCACTGAGGAAATAACAGATGCAATCTTCCCACAGGGATATCAGATCCTGAGGAAAGATAGGAGTAGAGGGGGAGGAGGGGTCGCACTGCTCGTAAGGAACCATTGGAAATTTGAGGAAATGGAAGGCATGGACGTGATTAGGGAAAGGGACTATATAGTAGGTACAATCCAGTCTGGGGAACATAAGATAGCCATTGCAGTGATGTATAACCCACCACAGAACTGTAGGAGGCCAGGAGAGGAATATGAAGAGAACAGAGCAATGGTGGACACACTGGCGGAGGTGGCAAGAAGAGTGCATTCGAGCAAAGCAAAAGACAATGTTTTTAATTCATGTTAAGCGCTAAACCCATATGGGTCATTCAGCGCAAGAGGTGGTGGAGGCTTGATCCTCCGTCTGCTGAGCGCGAGACAGACGTGCTTCCTATTTGTACTGGTTATGGGCGACTTCAACCACAGGGAGATCGATTGGGAAAATCTGGAACCACATGGGGGTCCAGAAACATGTAGCCAAGATGATGGATGTGGTACTGGAAAACCTGATGCACCAACATGTCAGGGACACGACCAGAGAGAGGAGAGGACAAACCAGCAAGGCTGGTCCTTGTGTTCACCCTGAGCAGCTCAGACATTTAGGACATAACACAAGAGAGGCCCCTGGGAGCCAGCGACCATATGGTTCTGAGCTTTGAGTACATAGTAGAGTTACAAGTGGAGAGGTAAAAAGGAGTTGAAAGGGACAAGCTAAACTTTAAAAGACGGGACTACACGGGTATGAGGAACTTCCTGCAAGAGGCTCAGTGGGACAGAGACATGGAAGGAAAGTCAGTAAATGAAATGATGGAATACATAACAACAAATTAGATTTTGCCACTGAAGTGGCTAGTTTATTGTGCACCCCATATCCATCCTGTGGACGGTAGCGCAAGAGCATATGGATACACAAAAGGCCTAGGAGCTAGGCCCCAAAAGGGTTAACAATTGTACATTTGGATTTATATCTACAGTTCACTTATCTGTTACAAGCAAATTTAGGAAATTTGCTTAGTATAACTGGTATCTTATTTTCATTAATAAGATATCTTGACATGTCACATAGGTTATTATACTGTCTATCTCTATATTCCTCAATAAGTGGACAATTAAGCACATAGTGTTCAAGACAGTGACCATATGCCTGATCACATAATTTGCATTTAGTTTGATCATCATCTGTGTGTCTCCCAAACTGCCAGAAGTACTTGTAGCCAAGCCTAAGCCTGGCCACTACAACATCAGTCAGTCTGTTCACATTGCAAGTTGCTCCATAAACATGCTTATCTATGTTCATGTTATCATAGTGGGTTATAGATCTACTCAGGCTTCTAACTGCATTCCTATAGCAATCATTTTCATTATTTATTTCTCTCCTAATTAACATATCAACTTTATCATGAAGGAGTAATCCAATGTGTGATGGGATCCATAGCAATTCTACATTAATTCCTTTGTCCCGGAATTTTGAGTATCTATACCTGGCTTCTCCAATGAGCATGCTGTTAGAGTCATTATATGAGTCAAGAGCCTTCAGTGATGACATAGAATCAGTAATAATGATAGAGTCAAGCTCAGTGTCATAAGTTAGCTTTAGTAACAACAAAGTGCAAGGAGGCAGAGGAAACGTTTGTTCCCAAATGCAACAGATTAAATGGGAAGTCCAGGACGAGCCCCTGGTTTAACCAAAGGTGCAGGGAGGCAAAGACTCAGTGTGGAAAAAGTACATAAGGCAAAGGACCCAAGGAAATAAAGAGATTAGTCATAGAGCTAGAAACGAGTATGCACAGATACGGAGGGAGGCCCAGCGACAGTACAAAAATGACATGCATCGAAAGTCAAGTTGGACCGGAAACTGATGTACAGTCACATTAGGAGGAAGGCAACAGTCAAAGTCCAGGTGATAAGGCTGAGGAAAGATGGTTGGGAACTCACAAGAAACAACCAAGAGGTATGTGAGGAGCTCAACATGAGGTTTAAGGAGGTATTCACAGTGGAGGCCTCTTTAAGGGGGGCTCCTTGTCATGGTAAAGAGGCTATCGGTCTGAGGAATTGGACCTCTTGGTCTTCTTCCTCAGACCAAACCTAATTACCCCCCAATCCCCCTCCCCTTTCCCATCTTCCCCATCCTCCCTTTTCCCTTTCCTCCTCCTCATCCCTCCCTTATTTCCTTCCCATTTTTACCCTGGGAGCTTCTCTCCACAGGCTTTCTAGTTCCTAGGTAGGGGGAAGGGTACCGTGGTCCAATCCCATTCCGTTGAGGTTCTCCGTGGTGGTGTAGTTTGCCGTGGAATCTGGATCGCCTGGGGATGTCCCGATCCCTCTCCGGTCTCCCGGGGGGGGGGGGTGGCCTTGGGTATCTTTCGGGTGACAGGTGTATCTCTGGAGGCCACCTTTCGGATTCCGGGGGTGGTGGCCAAAGGTGGTATGCTTTGTGGCGGATATCCGGCCGCACTCTCTTTTTTCCGCCTAGGTAGCTCGGTGGATGTGACGTTGCTATCCCGGATTGCTGGTTTACTGGCATGAAGGGTAGGGTATGGCACAGGTTCCATGCAGCATCTGAACTACTTGTGGTGTTGAGGTCCTCTTGGGCGCAGAGGGGGATTTACGCCCCTTTCATTCCTCCTAGGAGCTATTCCTCCACGTTCCCCCCTTTTTTTATTCTTTTTTTTATTTTTATTTTCTTTTCTTCTTTTTTTTTTTCTTAAAAACAAAAAGAAAGAAGTAACCTAACCATGGATGCCCTAATCTGTGAACCTACCCCCGGGCCTCTTGATACCGCACCTAGTTCTGACCCTACCTCGTTAATGGACGACTCTTCGGACAACCCTAATACCCTTGCACCTCTTGCTGGTGCTGGTTCGTCACCTGCTTCAGGTACCAGGGACCCGACTGGCCCTTTCGATACGTCTGACCTTCGCTCTTCTCTGACCTTGATTCCGGCTTCTCCCTCGACGGTGCAGCAATTTTTGAATCGCTCGCCCGTCTCCCATCGGACCACCCCCGGTCCCACACCCAAACGACCAAGACCCTTACATGACGATTCGACACTTCCTTCTCCTTCATCTCAGAAACGACCAGCTCGTCACGCACTCCCCTTAAACTCTGTTTCAAACTACTCAATGGACAAAGTTTTTTACTCTGCGACCAACTACTCCTAATACCTATCTTTCAGACCATAGCATTTATTACAACCTCAGGTTCAATGGCCTGTTAACCTGAGTGTAAAGGGAGCTTGGAGCAAAGAAACACAGTAGAAGATGTATTGAAATTGTATTTCCTTCAAAAATCAGTTAGATTAATTCCAGACTTTTGTCTTTTCCTTCACCAAGTAATTGTGATTATATAAGACTTTTGTCTTTTCCTTCACCAAGTATAACAAAGTGCTATTTACACATATGTACACTATATACAAAGGAGTAGTGTTTAGTGCACGCCACAGTTGTCTAGGCTAAGCAGCAGCCAAAAGACAGACAACTTTCCACAACCAGCTCTATGCAGGAATTCCAATGACAAACCGCGAGTGGTAACCACGTCACCTTTGTCATTGTTAAACTCGCATTTAATTGGCTGAACCGAGTCGTTGATTTGATGATTGGGCCCCATTACCAAACCCTTAATGATGGTTCGCTGGTTGGAGGGGAGCCTATGTGGGTGTGTTTAACATGCTCTGAATAAAGGTTACATACTCTTTGCATGCAGCACCCCCACCCCAAGAGGGCTCAGGACTAGGCTTCCACCTCAAATGGGTAGAGTGCCACCATGGCACATTATAATAATGGGACCGCCTTTCCCCTCAACCATCCCGCTCATTAGTTAAAGCTAAACTTTTCTTGAGACATAAGTCCAGCTTTAAACTTAAGAGTGAGACAGCAGACGGTAGGGCTAGCATAGGTCCAAGGTGCCTGCGGTCGGTAGCAGGGCACCCCCCCCCTGCTAAAAAAAAAAAACCCACTAGGGGAAAAAAAGGGCTGGTTCTACCCAAAGTCCCTAACACATCCTAACTAAATACAATGACTTCTGGACAACACATCAGCTAGTGTATTAATTTTTCCAGCAATGTATAATTTTTATATTGTAGGGTTGCAACCTAATACTCCAACACATGAGTCTGGTATTTTGTTCTTCATACTCTGGAGATACACAGAGGGTTGTGGTCGCTGTAGATGGAGACCACCTGAGAGGACTGGCTCACGTAGACATCAAAATGCTCTAATGCCAGAAGTAGAGCCAGGCCCTCCTTCTCTATAGTAGAGTAGGCCCTCTGGTGTGGTTGGTATTTGGCCGAAAAATATGCCACAGGCTGCAACCCATCATCCCCAGATTGCAGAAGCACTGCCCCCACCCCAGACTCACAAGCGTCAATCTGCAAGGAAAATGATTTTGAAAAGTCTGGAGACAACAGAATGGGTGCAGTACAAAGTAATCTCTTTGCTTTCTAAAGGCATCTTGACATTCTGGGGTCCAAATAAAGGGAACTTTGTGACTGGTAAGTGAGGTTAGAGGTGCAACAATATCTGCAAAATTTTTACAGAATCTTCTATAAAACCCTACCATCCTAGAAAACGTTGAAGGGATTTCCTGTCAGAGGGAACTGGATAATTTTTAATGGCCAGAATTTTTGCAAATTTAGGGGCCACTTTGCCACTATCTACTGCATGGCCCAGAAAATTAATAGTAGATTGGCCAAAGGATGACTTTGATAAATTAACAGTTAAATGAAAACTCTGGAAGGTCTCAAAGAGAGCCTTAAGCCTAAACACATGTTGGTCCCAAGTGTCCGACACAACAACTATGTCATCTAGGTAAGCTGCCGTGCCTTCAAGTCCTTTAATAGCCTGATGGATAAGTCTCTGGAATGATGCAGGAGAGTTTTTCATTCCGAAGGGAGTCACTGTATACTGATAATGACCTCCTGGAATTACGAAGGCAGAGATTTTCTTCGCCTTATCTGTTAAAGGTACTTGATAGTAACCTTTAAGGAGGTCCAATTTGGATACAAAAGTAGCCTTACCCACAAAGTCGATTACATCATCCAGACTGGCAGAGGATAGGCATCTGCAATTGTGACCTCATTCACCTTATGGTAATCTGTGCACATTCGGAACCCTCCATCAGCTTTGTTAACAAGGATGCACGGTGAAGCCCACGGACTAGATGACTCCTCCACTAACCCATGCTCTAACAGAAATTCTACTTCCTGTTGAAGTAGCCTCTGTTTTTCAGGATTAGCTCTGTAAGGGGAGAGTTTAATAGGTTTAGAGTTTCCAACATCTACATCATGATATCCTAATGTACCTTTTTTCGGCACATACGAAAAAATATCAGGATAAGACTGTAGCAGCGCAGTTAAATTAGTTACTTGAGACTTGGTCAAACCCAACATTAAAGGTTTAGGGTCCTTGAGGAGGATCGAATTTGGAAGCTTTACATTAATCTCAGAGTGCAAAGAGTCAGGGTCATCAGAGGCAGAGGACAGAGTCATTACTGGAACTTTATCTGGTGTATTAAAAGCTTTATTTTGATTAATGTCTACCTACCTGGAGTCTACCTGGAGGTAAGTTTTGCTTTTTGAGGTCTTGTCAAGGGGAGATACCACATAATTTACATCAGATAATTTACTTACGATTTGCATTGGTCCCGTAAATCTAGCTTTCAAGGTGTGGCCAGGTATAGGCTCCTGTACCAACACCTTATCTCCTGGATGGAAGGAGCGAAATTTTGAGTTTCTGTCATACCTCTGTTTCATCATATTCTGAGCTGCCTTCAAGTTAGCCTTAGCCAACTGACATGCTACCTGCAACCTTGAAGAAGGGTTGTAGCTGGTTGTGGAGGCGTCTTCTCCCATCCATCCTTCTTTGAGCACACGTAGAGGACCTCGTACATTGTGCCCAAATATCAGACTCAAAAGGACTGTACCCTGTAGACTCTTGCACAGTTTCTCTCATTGCGAATAGCAACAGAGGAAGTGATTCATCCCAGTTTAGGAAAATGCATGCAGAATGTTCTCATCATTGTTTTTAACGTCTGATGGAATCTTTCCAAGGCGCCTTGGGACTGAGGATGATAGGCAGTGGATAGGTTATGAACTATTCCTAGCCTAGTTAATGCTTCCCTAAATGCTTTGGCAGTGAAGTTAGTACCTTGATCACTTTGAATAGTTTTAGGAATTCCAAAGCAAGAGATAAACTTAGTTCAAATTCAAATTCAAATTCAAATCCTTTATTTCATGTAATACAAGGTGGGGGGTACTTATAGTTATACATTAAAGTTGATATTACAAGATGGCCAATAATATGCCTAGGTATGCCTAGGCTTTTCAGATGTCTTATGATAGGTCTTACTCAATAGCTATACAATGGATATACAGATTGTAAGGTTAGGTTTACAAAATTTAGGTACTGGAATTTAAACATTGAGAATTTAACAATTAGTATAAAAAGTTAGCAATTAGTTTATATATTAATGATAAAGGTGATATATTGGCATAATATAGATTCTATATTGGAGTATCTTAGGCAAACTTATGACTAGCTTAAGTATTATGGAGCAATAGTTGTATTAGAATTTTGGTTGGAACTGTGCAAATTAAGGGGAATCACAGATATCAATAAGTGTATTTTGCTGTGGTTAGTAATGTGCAAATTAAGGAGAATCACAGATATCAATAAGTGTATTTTGCTGTGGATATGTGCAAGATAAAGTAGTTTTATATGAGTTAACTACCGGTTGGGTGCGTAAGTGAGATAAGATGTTTTTTAACGGTGCTTTTGAAAATGGAGGTTGTGTCTGCAGTTCTAGAGTTTTCAGGCAGGGAGTTCCAGATTTTAGGCCCTTTTATGCGCATTGAATTTTGTATAGATTTAGTCGGACACGGGAATGTCAAAGAGATGTTTATGTCTGGTATTATGTCTATGGTCCTGTCACAACTGTCAAGAAAGTGTTTTAGCTCAGGGTTAAAGTTGGAATTAATGGTTCTATAAATGTAGATAGCAGAGTAGTAAGTATGGATGTTCTGAACAGTGAGTAGGTTTAGGTCTTTGAAGAGTGGGGGTGTGCTGCCTAGCGTTGGATTGTGTGATAATTCTTACTGCGGCTTTTTGTTGGGTTATTATTGGCTTTAGGTGGGTAATTGCTGTTGATCCCCATGCACAAATGGCATATGTGAGTAGGGATAGATGGTGAGTAGTATAGTGTGAGTAGGGCTGATTGTGGTACATAATACCGTATCTTAGAGAGGTCCCCACAGTTTTGGACACTTTCTTTGTTATGTGTTGGATATGGGTGCTGAATTTCAGGCTGCTGTCAAGGTGAAGGCCCAGGAACTTGCCCTCGTTATGTCTAGCAATAAGTGTAAAGTTGATCTTAATGTTTAATTGTGGATCATCTGTTCTGTTGCCAAACATAATATAGAAAGTCTTATCAGTGTTGAGTGTAAGTTTATTGGCAGTCATCCATGTTCTATTTTTATTAATTCGTCGTTAACAATGGTGTTAAGCGTGGCAAGGTTTGTGTGGAGATGACATAAGTTGTATCGTCAGCAAAGTATTGGTTTCAAGTGTTGTATCATTGGGAAGATCATTGATGTTAAGAGGAAGAGCGGGGA